>PVJH01041465.1:0-14809 GCA_004026705.1 Nesogale talazaci | reverse complement strand
GGGGTGGAGCCTAGCCTAGCAATCAGGTCATAGCCAATGATGACTCTATGTGGACATGCCTTCTCCTCCAGACTTCCTCCCTGAATATCAGACATACATTCTCTGCATCATCTCCCGGCGAGACACACTGATGGAGCCAGAGCCCTGGAGCTGGAAGAGCTACGTAAAGACCCGCAGCAGCACTAAGATGCCTCCACCACCACTGGATCCACAGGACTTATCACCCAATGGCCTGTGATCTTTCTGTACTTAGGATCATTTCATGAGTGGCATGAGTCTGAAGACAAATTTATTGACTGGTATCAGACATATGAGCGAATATCAGACTTATGGACTTGGGCTGAAGTGTTCTCTTAATATACAATTACTCTTTTATATAAAGTTTTTTCCTACACATATATGAGTCTCCCTGGGTTTGTTTCTCTAGTTTACCCGAACTAACACAATGTACATTGATAAATCTGACATAACCAAGAGGAATCCTGTAGCCTGGCAATTGTTTTGATATGAGTACTTGAATTATGTATAGTTAACAGAATTAGATCTCAAGAGTAAACAGAAATCTAGTGTTTAGGATTCGTTTGAATGGACAAATTTTAATAATATGTTGTCAGATCCTCCTGTTTCGAAATGAATATTAAAAGAGCTCATTTACCTTGGAATTGGTCTGAATGTTACTGTTTTCTCTCCTTTTGAGTGAGCCTTTTATTAATAAATTTTTAACCTTATTTTTAAAATAAGCTTATCTTTAAAAAAAGTTGAAGGTGTTGCTTGTCTATGGTGTTTTTCAACACTTGTGTTTCCTTGTATTCATAAATTATGTATTTACTAATGAACTTGGAAGGAAAAATAGATGTCAGTAATTGAGGATATGAAGCTCAACATAATATTGTGCGTAGATGATGGTATTTATAAGTCATTATCTTCTGTAGACATACATGGGGACTTCAAAAAGCTTATGGGAAAAGTCCAGTGTTTTCATTTTACTTTGTTTCAGACTTTTTGAAGCCCCCTTGGATAGCCAAGGTCCATTCTCTGTGTTCTTCTTTCTCTGTCATGAGTCATTAGGTAGATTTTCATAGTCTTAACTGATAAAACCTATTCTGATTTAGGCTGCTTTTTCTCTATGAGGTGTTCTGTAATGGTCAGTGTAATAATTCATATCATTGGAAATTGTAATTTGTTGAAATTGGTGCAGAATTATAATGCAGTGCAAAGTGTTCTGTTTTAGGTAGATTCTGACATTCATAGAGCAAAGAGTGGTTCAGAAATGGTAATAGAGTTCTGTCTTTTTATCATTCAGAAATTGGAAAAATAACTTCAAAGGAGATGGTGTGTTTTAACAAACAGCATCAGTAATATCTATTATTGCCGATTACATTGTTGGCTTTCTCAACTTGTGAGATAATCTATTTGAAGAAACTAAAATCTTAGATATTGGCCAGTTTTTCAAATGTCCTTAGGCTTTTGGGAAACTAATAATAGAGCATTGACTAACTCAGAGTCTTTTGAAAAATTTTGGTTTGTTGAATTCTGCATTTTCCTCCTCCTCCTCCTCCTTCTTTCTCTTCTACTTCCTCCTCCTTCTTTCTTCTTCTCTCTCCTGTCTCATTCTGTAGATTCAGATCCAGAACACACAAGTGAAAATTGGGGGGAGAGACTTAAGTCTTCTTACAGGACATACTCAGGTAATTAAATTATCAGATGTTCCTGTTTAGCCAGCAGTTTCTGTCTGATTTAAATTAATTACTGAATTATAAATTAGTTTTCAAACCTAGTATATTGTAATAAATGAACTACATGAATGACACTAAATTATTCAAGTTTTGTTCTGATACCCAGTTCCTCATATCTAACACAAGCAAATATATAAGCAGGACATGCTGTTGTGTAGCACAATTTGGAGATTCACATAAAATAACAATGTAAAAGGTAATCTATGGAGTATTGATTGCTGTAGTTTTAAGGGAAAGTAGTCTATTTTTTTGTATACTCTTTACAAGCTATAGCAAATACACTGGTTGTGAAAGGCAGTGTTATCTTACCCTCAAGTCCAGCAGTGCTTTAAAGTAATTAAAAAGGGTGTGTTTTTTTTATTCCTTTGAACCCTTTAGTCTTTTAACTTTGCTTAATCTAACTAAATCTAACTAAAAGTGAAAATTATTTTATCAGTGATTATGTTGGAACTTTTCTATTATGTTCTGGTACAATATTACATCTTTTCGCTCACAAATACAAGAGAATATATAAAATTACCACTTTAAAATAAAGAATAAATGTATTCTCTAGTATGTGAAACCAATTAGTTGTGTATTTTGGTCGCTTTTTTTTTTTTTTTTGCCTTTTAGCTCTGAATTTCTTTCTTAATATTGTCTAGTCCCTAAGTATTGAAATAAGCAGTTTTCAGCATATGATGTTTAGTTCTAAAAACTGCAATGTACCTTCTGTTTGCAGTTTACTTTTTACTTCATAAATTTATGGGATTGAGTATGATGGAAATGAAACAAAATAAATGCCCTTAAAATTATTCTTAAACCTATTATTGGAACTGATAAATCAATAGTACATAATTATAAGAAATGAGGCCAGACATTTATAATCTGCTTTGTATTAAAGACTTATAGTTACTGTGGAGTTAGGCTTATTTTTCTAATACGGGGGGATTTCTTGGTGCCTAGTATGGATTAGCACTTGACTAGAAAGCACGTTTGGAGAGTCTGATCCATCCAGAGGCATCATAGAAAAAAAGCATGGCGATCTGCTTCTGAAAGTTTGCATATTGCCATGAATCAGAATTAATTCAATGGCAACTAATAAGCACCAAGATGTACCTGAGAGAGCAATATTTGATAAAGTAAACTATGATCTCAGTGTCAGTCATCATCAGAAAAGATTCACTGTCAGTGATTCAAGTAGTTAATTTTAGAACTAGAATGTAGTGGCAAATATTGTTCTCAAAGATTATTTGATTATACCCATCTAGTATGTTCCGCTTCTTACAGATTGCTTTATCGGAAAGCATGAAATCCTAGTTTTAGTTGTTGAGACACTAGGGATTTATTAGCCAATTCTCCAAGCAAAACAACTTTTGTCCTTCATGTGTTTTACTTGTTTGGAGTTGACCTGAAAAGAGCATTTCTGAAAGTCTGGTGAACTGTGAAAGAATGTTGGATTCTTACAAAGTGCATTTCTTGGCAGGAGGAAGGGAGGCACTGCTTTTAAATAATCTTAAAGTAAATCTTTATAAGGTGTTTTCTTGTCAGTGATCTCTATACAAATAGAGCCATGATGGAATAATGAACTATTGAACTGCTAGCTATAAGGTCAGTGGTTTGAACCCCCCACCGGCTGCTCCCTTGGGGAAAGTGTGCGCCTTAAAAGATTTCAAGTCTTGGGAATCCAAAGAGGCAGTTCTGATCTGCCCTACATGGTTATCGTGAATGAGAATGTGCTGAATAGCAGCAGTGAATTTTTCAGTTTTTTAAACACCTCGGCTGGAGTCCCTAGGTGATATAGAAAGCTAAGAATTTGTCAACTTGCCAAAAAAAATGGAGAGTTCAAACTCACGCAGGCACTTCCAAAAACAGATTTGGTGCTTCTGAAAGGTCATAAAGCAATTGTATTACACACATGTGGGATCACCAGGAGTCAGAATCAACTCAGTAGCAACTAGCAACAACAATCTTTAGAGGAGATGAGTGGAATTTTAAATCATTTTAATAAGACTGACTAAAATGACCACATTGTGTTTGTACTTAGGCTTTGAAGCAGGTATCCTCAAACTTTTTTGGGGGGGCATCACTGCCCTCTGTTGGGAGTAGGAAGCCCAGCCTTGCTCCTGGAGAGCTGCTGCTGGATTTGAACCGCCAACCCAGTGGGCCACAGTCCCGCATACAACCACTGTGCCACCGGGGCTCAGCCCATCCTCAAATTTTTAAACAGGGGGCCAGTTCACTGCCCCTCAGACTGTTGGAGGGCCCGACGATGGTTAAAAAACAAACAACTGTGAACAAATTCACTGTGGGCCCAAGGTGAGTCGGCTGCTAAGCAGAACAGGCAGCGACCGCAAAAACACCCATTAGGCTGGATAAATGTCCTTGGTAGGTCGGCATGGTGGCCTGACAGTCGTAGTTTGAGAACCCCTGTTTTAAAGTGTTGTGATGTGGAACAGATAAAGACATATTTCAGTAATTAAAACTTGGATAGTACTTAACTATTTTTAGATACACTGTATGATAATATTTTATTTGGACAGATCTAAGAGAACAGGTTCCTCACAGGACAGACCCCCAACTAGTCAAACTCTTGTTGAATAGATTAAACTAGAAATTGCACACTTTTGGATATGTTAACAAAATGTTTATAGTATTGAAGAATGATAGATGCATATGTATAACCTGGATAGCTACTGTTGTTCACTTTTCTTCTTTTCCTAACCCAGATAGAACATAAACTTGAATATCTTACTGGAATTTTTGCTTAAATATTTAGAGTATATCTAATTTATTAATGCTTTTATAAAATATGATTATGTCTTTATTTTTTTGGTAGCATACTCTCTCCCATAAGTTAATTATGTGCCATATTAACGTATTCTTTTTAAAACATTTCATAAATGCACTAATTTTTTTCAATATTGGTTGCCTCCAGTTATGAGATTGTATTTATTTCCTTAAAGCATCTTTTGTGTTTTATGTAAAATTTTCACAGTTACATATTTCAATTATAGGGGAAAATACATTTATTTACATATTTTTATTCAGACAACCATTAAAATAACAATACTACTGTGTACACTTGGAATCACCATGAGTCAGAACTTATAATTATGTTTTCTCATTCAATGTAAGAGAAAAAAACACAAAAAACTAATCAAGGGCTGAGCCCCGGTGGCGTAAGTGGTTGAGTGTGGGACTGCAGCCTGCAGACTTGGCGGTTCAAATCCATTGGCAGCTCTCAAGAGCAGCGTTGGGTAGCTCCCACAACCACCACAGGGCAGTGATGCCCCCCCAAAAAATATAATCAGAAAAGTCTATGGCATAGGAAGAAAGTAGGTTTCTCCAAAAAACTATGAGTAAAGACTGGTTTAAATAACTTTAGGATTTTTTTTGTTATGTAAGCAACAAATACATAGCAAACCAGACATACTAAAGGCTACTAAATTTTGAGTGGTTTGTTGACAACAATATATGAACCTTAGGAAGCCAATATCTTATCACATTGCATGCAGATGGATCCCGAGTTTATCCACTCTTTAATGTGTTAACTTGCAGATGGATTTTGGATCTCCACTACTTCCCCACCCCTTCACGTTGATTTGGTTGCTTCATTTTTAACTTCATGATTTTAAAATATCCATTCTTTAATGTGTTAAATAAGTGGCACATTAGAAGAATTACTAGAATTCTTACATTTATTAATAATATCAAACTATTATTAGTGTCTTAGGATTTTCTAAGTTAATAAATGTGTGTCTCTTAGAATTTTCTAAGTTAATAAATGTGTGTCTCTTAGAATTTTCTAAGTTGATTTAATAAATTTAATAAAAGCTGCTACATCGCTTTATTAAAAAGGGACTGTATTAACTTCAACTCCTGAATTCACATAAACTTTATCTTTTTTTTTTTAAGTTTAAATTTTTAAACTTTACATTTCTTTTTTGTTTTGATTTGGGGGCATCACTGCCCTTTGGTGGTGGGAATAAGAGGCCCAGGCTCTGTGGAGCCACTGCTGGAATGGAGCCTCCATCCTAGTGGTTACATTTCTTTTGTTAAAGGACCTTCAAATATAACTAGTAAATCCCAGCTCTTTCTAAAGGGTTACAGGTTAGAGGATAAGGTCACAGAGAGGAACCCTGGTAGCACTATAAAGAAGCATTGGATCACTAACAAGGTCGATGGTAAAAGCCCACTGGCCACTTGGAGAGAGTAAGATGAGGCTATCTGTTCCTGTAAAGATGAAAGCCTCGGGAACTTCATGTAGGGTAGCTATGAGTTGGAGTTGACTTGATGGCAGTGGGTTAATAGTAATAGAATTTTCCAAATAAACACTTGGATCATCTACATTAGGAGATCAAGACCGCTTGTATTAACTTATAGAAAATCCCTCAAGAAAGTAAAAACCTGCATCATTTATCTTTGAAATACTACTCTTCAAATTGTTTTTCCTGACACTTACTGAGAAATGCTGGATGCATTGCTAAGTCTGATTTTGTTACAGATCACAAAGACCTCTTTGAAAGGAATCCTTAGAAACCACTAAATTGCCAATTTTTACCTTTCATAAATGTCATTTTATGATAAATCATCATATGACTAGAAGAAAGGAAATAATGAATACTTTTTCATTAGCTATTCAGTAAGATAAACTTGCCTAGCGTGATGAAACACTTAGCTTCATAGTAGATGGTGGAAATTATTAAAAGAATTAGGAATATAATTTGAAGATTGAAATGCCTAATATAGGATTAACAGTAATTCAGAATAAAATTTAATGAAATATAAATTTCAAAGATGTAAACTGAGTATTTGAAGTATTTTAGGTATTTAAAATAGAAATGTTAAATTGTAGAAAGCTAAGTCATTAAAAATAGATTTTACTGAAAGTAAATTTTTAAGTGTTAACTAATTCTCTAAAAATAGTAGCACTCAAATACGCTTTTTCAGAAAATTCAAAAAGAAAATTACTTATATAATAAAAATCTCGTGTTCTTTTTCTATATAATATAAGCTTATTTGCATAGCATCTATATTTTAAAACTTTGTTTTGCTTCATGTTTTTCTTTTGATACTTAAAATTTGTTTCAAGTTCCTACATATCTATTAATAATTCTAGAGAAAGAAGGTCCTGAAAAAAAGAAGACTAAAAAGGAAACTGGAAATAAGAAATCCACACCAGTTAGCATTCTTTTTGGCTATCCACTCTCTGAACGAAAGCAAATGGCACTTCTTATGCAGATGACAGCAAGAGACAACAGTCCAGGTGATATCTACTACCATATGTGTATTCTTAATTTTTGTCAGACAGCTCTAGCCTTGCTTTAACAATTATTTCATTTTAAGTACTTTTATTTTTATTTTTCCTGGATTTTATCAGATTTCAAGTTTGTAATTTTAATTTATATGTATAATTTATTGTCTCTGTCTCTCACTAGATTAAGGAGCTAAATAAGAGCAAAGATCTCTGCACTTAGTATTCAATAAGTATTGAATGCACTTTGCATTCAATAAATTTTTGCAAATCAAGTAATTTAGAAATGGGTTACTCACCTTGAGCAATCATTTTGTAAGGCTGCTTTCAGGTTTATAGTCAACTTTTCATTTCACATGGCATATAAATTGGTCATCTTACCACATTATAATTCTTGAAATCTTCTACGTTCTTTTTAAAAGAAAAATACCTGCAGTATGATAAATTTATTTCATTTCCTACTTAAATTTGATGTCTTCATGAGTCAGAATTTATCTGATGGCAACTGGTTTGGTGTCATTTCAGAACTCTTCTAGACATATGCAAGCATATAAATGTGTGTCATTTGTGATCGTTTGTTCTTCAATGAAATGGGATTATACTATAACTTCCTAATGGCACATGGTTAAACATTCAACTTACTGACAAGTCAGCAGGTGGTTTGAACTCACCACTTCCTCCATAAAAGAGAGATATATTACTGTGTTTTCATAAAGATTACAATTTTAAAAACTATCATATAGTATTTCTAAAACTTGGAATTAACCTAATGGCCACCAGTTTGGTTTAGTTGTGTTTATACTATAATCCTTTATTGTCATTAGTTCTTTTCTCTAAGAGTAAATCCTGCTCAGCTTTTTATGGAACATGTAAAATTAGAATGAAAAGAATTTGAAATAGCAAGCTATTGGCAATTTAGAATTCACTGTTTTATTTATTAGCATAATTGTCCATTTTTAAACCCAGATGAATAATTCTGTATAGTACTACTAAATTCACATGTAAAAATACACATGTGTATTGCAATATTCTATATGAATTTTTAAAATTTCTAATCATTTTATTGAGGGTGCATACATTGTTTCTCACAATACATAAATACAAATATTGTGCCACACTTCTTCGCATGCCTGCTGCTGTCTTTCCATCCGAGCCCCTGACCTCAGCCTCCCATCTCTTCCCCTCCATACCTGTTTCCCACTTCCCCACCAGCCATCAATGCTCTATAAATTATTTTTGTTTTGTTATGACTTACCCTGCCAGACGTCTCCCTTCTCCCTCTCCCCCAATGTCTGGCCCCCCGGTAGGAGGTAATATGTAGGTCCCCGAAGTTGGCTACCCCTCTCTACCCCATTTTTCCTCCACCTATCCAATAGCTCCATTGCCACTACTGGCCCCAAGAGGTTCATCTGTCCTGGGTTCCCACATTTCCATTTCCCATCTCCACAAGTGTACCTCCTTCAGTCCAGCTGGATTTATAAGGTAGAACTGGGACCATGACAGTTGGGGGGAGGAAGTTTTTAGGAACTAGAGGAAAGTTGAATGCTTCATCACCACCTCACAGCACCTCACTGGCCTGTCTCCTCCCTGTGAGAGGGTGTCCAATTACCCACAGGTGGGTCTTGGGTCCCCACTTCGCTCTTTCTCCCCCTCCCCCCCATTTGTAGTGACATGGTTCTTATTCTTTGATACTTGATATTTGCTCCCTTCAGCCCCCCGTGATCACCCATGCTCCCTTCAGCCCCCCATGATCACCATGCTAGTGTTTTTCTTCCCTGTGGGCTTTGCTGCTTCTGGGCTGGATGGCCATCCATTCACCCTCAAGCCTTTGCAATCCCAGGTGCTTTATCATTTGGTAGCTGGGTGCCATCAGATTTTTCCTTTCTGTCTGCGTCTGTTCCCTTCTGTCTTCAACGATTATGAATTAATTTGTATTCCAATTTGTATAACTCTTTTTTCAAGCTTCTTATACTTCTTTTATATCCTGGATTTATAAGTCTGTTCATTTCATATTAAAATCAACCATAATCATAATTTGCATTGAATATCAAAAGCAGAACTCCAGTACTTTGAATCACAAGTACACCCTAGCTTTCAAGTTTATTTCTTCTAATTCTTAGAATGATAACTTAATGCTTCTATGAAAAATACATTGTTTTACAGTTCACCAAATTATTGATTGATAAAAGCTCTTTGGGTGTGCGTACTTTATATTTAGTTATTTTAAGCTAACTTTATAAAGAATTTACATTATAAACTATATTTCTGAATTTACTAATGTGATATTTGACAACCCAAAAAAGCTCTTATTCTGTATGCTTGGGTCTAGTTATTAGTGTATCACACAAATCAAGTTTCTAATTATTAGATTAAGGACAATATTCTTCTGTTTCAGAAAATTACAAGAAAGACAATAAAACTGTAGGTAATGCAAAATGCTGGAAACTTAACACTTTTCTTTCTTGTAGATTCTACACCAAGTCATCCATCACAAACAACACCCACCCAAAAGAAAGCTCCTACTTCGTCATCTCGACAAAAAGACAAAGTTAATAAGAGAAATGAGCGCGGTGAAACTCCTTTACACATGGCAGCAATACGAGGAGATGTGAAGCAAGTTAAAGAATTAATAAGTTTAGGGGCAAATGTGAATGTGAAAGATTTTGCAGGTATGACTCAAAATGAAAACAAATATTCAGAAACTAAAATTTAAGTTTTTAGAACATCTGTTTACTTCTACATACCATTAATTTTTTTGAAGGAAAGAGTTTCAAAAGTACATTCACTGCATTTATTGCACTTTTTTTGGCATGTACATTAAATCCTAATATTTGTGCCAGTTTCATATCAAAAATTATTCAGTTTTTTAGTAAAAAGCATTTTATTGGAATATTGTGAGTGAATTAAGGTAGCCAAGTGGCCTCATAGTTAAAGAAAGGACTCGACTGCTAACCAAAAGGTCATTGTTGTACTCTGTTACACAGGGTCTTTATGAGTCAGAATCTACTTGGAAGCTGTAGGTTTTGGATAGGTGAATTTCAGTTACATGTTTTCAAAGTAGTTAATTCATTCACAGTCCTTTGAAGAACAGTTATAAATTTGAACTTGAGGAATTATACACTAGTGGTGCTTCATTCAAATAGCACATCAGTACTTTCTTATTGTAAAGAATTCAAACAGTAAAAGTACAGAGAACAATATAGATACTCCCCCTGATTTCATATATCACACTAGCCCCTAATCGCTAGTTTCTTCTTATTTCTACATAACTATCCTTAAAGATAGAAAGTTAACCATTCTGGGTTTCTTTTTACCATATATTTATATAGAGAGAAGAGAGCATTTAGGTTTCACTTTTAAAAACATGAGTTAGCCCACATGGAAGAAGCACACCAGCTTGTGTGATCAAGCGGGGCCAAAGGGAGCAGGTATTGAGCATCAAAGAACAAGAATCACATCTTTATGAATGAGGGGGAGAGCAGGGTGGGGACCTAAGGCCCACTGGTAGGTAATTGGTCACCCCTTTACAGCAGAGTCACGGGGAGGAGACAGACCAGTCAAGGGGCAGCCGGGCAGTGATGATGCATACACATTTCCTCTAGTTCCTGAAGCCTTCCTCCCCCCAACTATCATGGTCCCAACTCTACCTTATAAATCCAGATGGACTGGAGAAGGTACACTGGTGGAGAGGGGAGCTGGAGATATGGGGAGACCAGGATGGATGAGCCCCTTTGGGCTGGTGGTTAGATTGGGGTTGCTGGAAGGGTAGAGAGAAGGTGGAGTAGAGAGACGGAACCAACTTCAAGGATATACACATAGGCTTCTATTTGAAAGATGGGAATCAAAGGAGTGGGTTGGGGGAGAGGTCGAGCAGTGTGAGATACGACAGAATAATAATAATTTATAAAGTATTGAGGGTTGGTGGGAAGGAGAGAGCAGGGGAAGAGGGGAAGGGATGGAAAAGCCAATACTAAGGGCTCGAGGGAAAAGGCGGGTGATTTGAGAAACGATAATAGCAGCAGACATGTGAAGGTGCCTGGCACAGTATTTTTATTTATATATTGTGAAAAGCGATGTATGAGCCCTCAATAAAATGATTAAAAAAAAACATGAGTTAGGTGCTCGCTTCTTCAGCAGCACTCTGTAGTTAAGCAACTTGCTTTTTTTTTTAACCTAATATCACATGAAGGACTGAGCCCTGGTGGCATAAGTGGTTGAGTGCGGGACTGCAGCCTGCAGTCTTGGCAGTTCAAATCCAGGGGTGGCTTTCAGGAGCAGCACTGGGTAGTGCCCACAACCACCAGAGGCAGTGATGCCCCAAAACAACAAAAACAAAAAGAAAAATCACATGAAGAAATATAGCAAACATAAGAAACGAGCTTAAAATAAAAGTCCAAGACTTGTTTTTTTCCTCCAAGATATGAAATTGTATCTGGGTGGTAAGATTACATTTATAGGAAATATATTTTCTCATTAATAATTATTGTTTTTGCAGTCTTTCAGTGGGCCTGTAACTTCTTTACTACAAAAATAATTACAATAATATTTAGTTAAAATTTTAAGCTCAAAACAATCACCTAGGCTGAGCCCCAGTGGCGTAGTGGTTGAGTGCGGGACTGCAGCCCACGGGGCTTGGCGGTTCATGTCCAGCAGCAGCTCTCCAGGAGCAAGGCTGGGTAGCTCCCATGACCACCAGAGGGCAGTGATGCCCCCCCCAAAAAAAATTCACCTACTAAACAAATGAAAGTCATTAAAACAAGATCTTTGTTTATTGAAAGATTTTGATCAAGTTTTTTGATATTTGCCTCCTTTTTCTATTATTTTTCCATAGTTCACACAATTGCTATAAATTATAGTTTATAATTATTGGGTGCATTTAATATAGTATTTGTAAAAAATGAATATCCTTTATTTATTTAAACTGTCCCCTACTTTAATTTAAGGTTATTAGAAGCTATCCTGCAATGAGTATCTTTGAACACATCCATGATTAAACAAGAAAAATTATCATAAGCTGAAATGTTAGATAGAAGGGAAGGGTCATTTTTGAGGTTATTGATGCTTAAAATCATGTTTTCCTTGAGTACAGATATGATGGATTTTTAGTGTCATCTTTTGATAAAAGTCTTGTGAACTCAATCTTTCCTATAGAAATTAATTTTGAGTGTAAGAGCTACATGGAAAAAAAACCTAAGAAAATAAAAGAAGGATTGTTTCATAATCCAGAACCGAAAAAGGCCTTTTTGAATACCCAACTACAACCTTAGGAATAAACAGATGGATTAGACAACCTAAAAAGGCAGACTTCCCTACAATGAACAATGCTCTATAAAAAACACTTCACACATAAACCAAAGATGGAGAATATGCATATTTGATTTATGTTACACATTGACTTTATCTCTGAAATATTTTGTGTAGTACATCCTAATACCTACACGTATAAATAAGGATTCCTGGTAGTACTGTGGCCTAAGCACTGGGCTGTTAGCAGCAAGGTGAGTGGTTTGAATGTCCCAGAAGAAAGATGGGCCTTTGTGCGCCTCCAGAGATTTACCATCTCAAATACCCTATATATGGACAAGGTAAATCAGAACCAACTCTCAGGCGGTGAGTTTGGGTTTTCGTTCATGTGGATAGGTGTCCTTATGGTGTAATGATTAAATGTCCACCTGTGAACTGAAAGGTATGCAAGCAGTTTGAACTCATCAGTTGGTACCCAAATGAAAGGACTACTCCCATTAAAGTTAAAAAGCAACCCCCAAGTTCATTACTACGTTGATTCTGACTTACAGGAACTCTATAGGCTAGAACATAGCTGCCCTCTTGGAATTCTAAGCCGTTGATTCTTTACTCAGTAAGAGTGGCTGAAGGGTTCAGACTGCTGAATTTGGTTATTCTTATTTATCTAAAAAACTGTTAGTTTATGCATGTTCAACTGTTTGGGTTTATGGTTGTTCAGACCAAAACCAATACAAATTCACTGCCATTAAGTTGAATGCATCTCACAATTCGTTATTCCATAGGACAGAATAAAACAGCCCCTTTTGATTTCCAAGACTGGAAATCTTTTTTTTTTTTTACCATCACTGCCCTCTGGTGGGAGTAGGAGACCCAGCCTTGCTCCTGGAGAGCTGCTACTGGATTTAAACTGCCAGCCCAGTGGACTGCTGTCCCACACACAACCACTACGCTACCGGGGCTCAGCCTAAGACTGGAAATCTTTTTGGGATTAAAAGCCTCAACTTTTTCCTTCGAAGTTGCTGTCAGTTTCACACTGCTGAATTTGCAATTAGTAATCCTGTACATAACCACTTTGTCACCATGGCTCACCTATAAGCCTGCTGGGAAAAGAACAGTGGTAGAATAAGGCAGAACTGGGGCTGAGCTCCGGTGGTGGCGTAGTGGTTGTGCGCGGGACTGCGGCCCACTGGGATGGAGGTTCAATTCCTGCTCACAGGAGGCTGGACCTCCTACTCCCACCACCAGGGCAGTGATGCCTTAAAAAAAAAAAAGAATAAGGCAGAACTGCCTCTGTGGTTTCTGAGATTGTAACTCTTAGCAGGTATAGAAATATTTAGTGCCAATAAAATTTAATTTAAAATTTTTTATATTGTATTAAGTGAATTTTCTGTAAAATGATAGCTGTTCTTAGGTATTTGTAGTTTTAATAGTTTCCTTTTCACTCCTTTTTCCTTTTGTATCAAGTACATTTAGCATTAATGTTCCATATAACTATGCATATATCTTTAATTACTACAGTTGAGTCATGTTTAAATTAATATTGTCTCTGTAGGTTGGACACCACTGCATGAAGCTTGTAATGTTGGATACTATGATGTTGCTAAGATACTTATAGCAGCTGGAGCAGATGTTAACACACAAGGATTAGATGATGATACTCCACTCCATGATTCTGCTAGTAGTGGGCACAGAGATGTAAGTATGATGAAAAAAAAATCAGCAGCCTCTATTTCCTTTTTACATCTTAAAAAAAAAAAGTTGTTTCTGTGGGTCTGAAAGCCAGGTGCCTCTACCGGATGGTCTTACATGTGGTTGCTATCAAGCTGCCAGCCAGAGCTGCAAATTCATCTGACACCTCCCTCCTGTGGAGGGGAGTCCACATCACAGCTCACTCACGTGGCTGTTAGCAGACCTTGGTCCCGCATCACACAGGTTGTATCATAAGAGGACAGTAGCTAGACCTTTGTGAAACAGTAGAACTGCACGTAGGGCCTGGATTTGGGGCTATAAACTTTATGGTAGCAGAGCTCCAGAGCTTTCTTCTTCAGAGCTGCTGGACAGGTTTCTCTAGCCTTTCCGTTAGTATCTTGACTCATTTACTCTTTGAAGTTTCATTGGGCACCAGGTAGCATAGACTGCTGAGAACAGAATGACAGATGAGATACACTCTCTGCTCTCGAGGCACTTTTGTCCAAAGGCATAATTTGTTCCAATTTTACAAAGGAGGAAAAGAGAGGGCCTGCCATCAGTAAGTGACTGAGCTGGGAAGCCAAAGCCAGTAAGTGTGACTTCGTGGCTAATAATTACAGAGGAGGCAGCATTCTCCTGAATCTGCAAGCCCTGAAAACATCACCAGGGACCTGAGGGGCATTCTTCACTCCTTGTCAGCTCGGGAGCCTGGCTTCTTTACACATTATTGGTGGAGAGGAGGGCAACAGGATCTGAAAATAGCAGGCTCCCAAAATGGTTACAATAGCTTTCTGCAGGTGCTGCTCTGTGGAGAAGGCTCAACTCAGACATGGCTTCAGCAGCCGAGACCCAGCAAAGTAATAGAGCAAGTAATATAATCTCAGGAGTTTATCTCCTTTTTTTTTTT
>PVJH01041464.1:0-14927 GCA_004026705.1 Nesogale talazaci | reverse complement strand
CCCTCTAAACCATCTACCATCTATCTGTGTTTAATCACATCAGGTCTAGATGAAGCTTTGAACTCATCCTTAAATGTATTGAAACTTCCCTTTTCTGGCTGCATAACATTTAAAGAAAAATTTCCTTTAAATCCTTTTTGATTTTTTTTAATTAAAGTCCAGTGTGTAAGGTTGCATTATATGGAAAAGGAGTTATACAGACATCAGTGATATTCCCATCACATTTTAGTATTGTATATGTTGCAAGTCCGTGAATTTATCTCCTACCTGCTGAAAGGTTTGTTGCAAGTCAGCCACTTTTCCGTCTAAATCATCATCTATCTGGGCCTGCATGACCCATTGTTGGTGTGAGTTCATCTGCCACTTTTGTATAAAATGCTCAGTTTTGATAGATTCCTGTGATGCTGTCCACACAAAAGCAACAGTAGAGGCAATGACTATGAGTCCAACGAAAGCAGCAATGATCCTACCCATGACTTGAGGAGACCTTTTTAAGATCTCTAACATTATCTGAAACATTAAGGAGGCCTCTGAACTGCCTTCCCCTCTGAGGTTCGTGTGCACCAGGATCCACACTCCCAGTCAGCTCTTTAAGATGAGGACACTGTCCTTAGAGAGGTTTATAAGCAGAGTAAGGCAGGCATAATCTACAATTAGAGCACGTGGCACTGAGTACAGACTCGTCTATTAAGAAGCTCCCAACAGCTAATACATAGGGTGTATTTACACAAAAATCTACGAACTATGTTGCATTTTTATGGTAAGTGTAAACATATCTAGACTGATTGGTCTTAGTAAAGCTTCCTATATATGTCCTACTAATAGTCTAGTGGTGAGAGAAATTTCCTTTAAGTCCCACTGTTCAGGTCCTTTCTTGGGGTTCAACAACTGGGGATGAGGAGGCACAAGGTTTCCCTCATGCCATGCTACTAATGGTGACCCAGTGACAACAATATCATCAGAGGACTCACACCATTTGCAATTATCGACATCATCACATTATATAAAATCAGATTGTTCAGTACAAATTGTTGGCAATTTTTCATGAGGCCCCCAATCAATCATTATGTCAATGTCTGTGGAGGTCATGTATTCGTGATGTCAATTTCATGATTGGGATGTAGAGGTTGAGTCTAGCCTGTTAATCTGGAGATAGCCAATGAGTAGCCAATGAGGCCTCTGTGTGGGCATGGCTTTCTCCCGAGAATTTTGGGAAGTCTCACGGTATTTCCCAATTGGAGAAGAGAAACTTGACTCTCAGTCTCTTGTAGTCAGTCTACTGAAAAGACAAGATGACAGCATGCTGATCGATCCTGATTCCTGAAGAATGGAGCAGCCAGAGGAGAAGCCACATGGGCTTGCCCTGATGGAACCAGACCTCTGAGATGCTCCCAGCATCAATAGATACTGCTGATGGATCCTGAACCCTGGAAATGAGATGCAGGGAGACCCCTGCACGTGCTTCGTGAGTCGGAAGGAGACTGTATAGACTGGTATCAGACATCTGGGCTAATATCGGGCTTATGACTTTAGACTGGACTGGATTGGGATGCTTTCTCAATGCCATTCCTCTTGTATATAAACCTTTCCCTTATATCCATATGTGTGTCTATGAATTTGTTTCTCTAGTCTACTCAGATTGCCACATTTCTTAATACTTTCCCATGGGACCCCTGATGTTTGAGCCATTTGAGCTTAGTGGCTTCAAAATGCCAATAGCTCATGATTTTCAGCTTTCCCCATTTCCTCTCTCCTCCTTGGTAGTGAAGTTCTCATATTATGCATTATCACATAGACACCACGGTCAGTGCTGTTCGACATTAGCCAGTTATTTCTAACTTGTGGTTTCACAGATAAACAGCTAGGGCTGGGACCTACACGTCAAGGTAACACCTCAAAGCCTAGTGTAAAATGAAATCTTTTGCTCTCTTCTCCGGGGTACATGGCTATCCCATCGCCCCAAGGACCTGGAGTTCACACAGAATCATTCACAAATATGACAGGAGCAGTTTGAATCCACTCTACAATTTCCATTAGGGGGCATGAGGAACATAGGCCCCATTAGCATAAACAGCACATACTTCAGTGGTGACAGATACAAGTGTAATCCTTTTCAGAAACATACTTTTTAGGGTCATTGGTCTTCCAATGCTTTTTAGCATCACCTGTGCTCTATGCTCTATGAAGAGTTTAAGACCCTTTATGTATCGGGGAGCTATAGAGTACTTAGGAATATTGAGAACCTTCAAGGAATCTTTTAATCTGTTGAATGAGTGATCCCTGTGTCTAAAAGGAAAGAAAAAGGTATACTTGAGTTGATGGTCATTACCCTGGGGTTGAGATGTGTGGTCTCCGTGGGGGCCATTGACTCAGGGCACTATCAATCCTCCATCACCAATCCTAGCAGGCCTGACAATCAGATATCTTGGGCAGGATGCCCGAGTTTTTGTGTGTATGTGTGTGTGTGTCAGAGACTATCCTTACCAACTTCTTTTGGAAGGGGCAGTCAATTCCCCAGTGCCCTCCTTCTCTGCCATGTTGCCAAGGACTGGGCTCAGGATGAGGATGGGTACATTCTTTTTTTCAATCATTTTATTAGGGGCTCATACATCGTTTTTCACAATATATAAATAAGCATATTCGTCAAGCACCCTCACATGTCCACTTCTATTATTGTTCTCCAATCGTCCACCTTTTTCCCTTAAGCCCCTAGTATCAGCTTTTCCATTCCTTCCCCTCTTCCCCTGGTCTCTCCTCCCCTCCAACCCTCAATAGTTTATACATTGTTATTGTTTTGTCATATCGTACACTGCCCGCCCTCTCCCCCAACCCACTCCTTTGATGCCCATCCTTCAAATGAGAGCTTGTGAATATATCCTTGCTGTTGGTCCCCCCGCTTCTGTCCACCCTTCCAGTATCTCCAATCTAACCATTGGCCCGAAGGGGCCCATCCATCGTGGTTTCCCCATATCTCCAGCTCCCCTCTATGCCAGTGTGACTTCTCTAGTCCATCTGGATTTGCAAGGTAGAGTTGGGACCATGATGGTTGGGGGACAGGGAGGAAGGCTTCAGGAACCAAAGGAAACTTGTGTGCATCATCACTGCCTGGCTGCCCCCCGACTGGTCTGTCTCCTCCCCGTGTCTCCCCTGTGATGGGTGCATTCTTATGCCCAATGTCCTATCCGAGATCATTTAAAGCAGGGTCTGTGTGGCTTACCCATCTGCGACCTAATGTTAATAAGTCTGGATTCATCCATTCTTCCCTGAAGAGAATCAGCTAGCATTTGGTATTTAGTTTTATCTTTTTACAGTTTGTCTAATTCTTCCTCTTCTTACCTATTATTAACAACTTTAAATGCTGCATTGAGAAGGGCTCATTGTGGAGTTTGAGAACCATGCTCTAATTTTAATGTTTTCTCTTTAGGTCAGGTCTGACTGTGAAATGAAATGTAAATAAAATACAATAGCCACAGCTGGTGTCAAAGTTCAAATCTGGTGTATTTAAATAAAGCCTCTGAGAGGCATGACAAAAATTGGACACGGTTTTCTTTATGGTCATGAAGGATTTCTATAATTTTGTCAGAGTTGATAGCTTTACTGGTGGTCTTTTGTAACATTTGAGATGGGGCAGTGATGACAGACACTGTTGCAGGAGGTGAAGCAAAGTGGAAGGGTCAAAGTGGATTCATTGTCAGGGAGGAGGTTATTTTCTTGAATGAAGAAAAGCCAGAACTAAAGGTCCTGGAATTGCTGCTGGGCTTGCAGGACCCCTTTGCCAAGCTGGAAGCCAAGTTGGCCACACTCTCTGCCACCATGGCCAAGGCAGACAAGCCCCCCCTGAGGACACAGCCAAAATCCCAAGCAGAAACCCTTCCTGGCAGATCTGCTGCAGCTCAGTGACCCCAGGCCTAAAGCTGAGGCATCCAGTCCTGCCTTGCCCAGGATTGAGACTGGCCTTGCCCTGGAAGTGTCTGAAGAGGTGATCCCTTCCCCAGAACAGGGTGTAGGTGTCATAGGTGGGCGTGGGATTAAAGAAGAAAGAAAGCTTGCAAATAGGGAATTTCTAAATATCTGCTGTTATGTTGGAAACAATCCTGATTCTTGGGTTGGGGGTAGGGGTTGTTAAATTGAGAGTCACATCTTGTGGTCATTTTGAGTTATTTTCCAATCTATACTGGGGTCAGATTTTGTTGCATAAGAATATCAGGGCTGAGCCCCGGTGGCGTAGTGGTTGTGTGTGGGACTGGAGGTTCAACTGGATGTGGAGGTTCAATTCCGGCTCCCAGGAGCAAAGGCTGGGCCTCCTACTCCCACCACCTGAGGGCAGTGATGCCTAAAAAAAAAGAATATCAGGTTTTTTCAATAATTGATTTGAGACCCAGTGGTCACAAAGACTCTATGAGGGGAAAAGGAAACTCTGGAAGCTTCTATGTGTAACATGATGAATGCAAAGCTAGAGTGACCTCTTGTGTATGGTTGGTTTACTTGAGAAATGTTTGTTTCATCCTTGAGTTGTGCAGAGGTTGGTGGGATTGGGAAATAAGGGCAGACGGGAATTCTCCTCAATCTCATGGTGGCTAGAAGACAAAAATTCTTGCAGAACCGTTTCAGGACACAGGGAAGTAAGAGAAGAGTCTGAAAAGTTAACTGATGATATGTGGAGAGTAAGGTTTTAAGGATAATGAGATGGACATCCACCAAACTATTCAAAACACTGAATGAGTGGAGTGTACTAGAAGATGAAGTAAAACGCCACCATTCTCATGTCACTTAGCAAACAGAGTCCTGATAGATGGAGGTGAAGGTTTGCATCTGACAAAAGTTCGGCTTCCCCTAAGACATGTGCCGATAATCTCAAGGGCAATAATTCTAAACACCAATTTCTCTAAGGTAGAAAGATGAGACCTTTTAATTCCATAAAAAGTGACAGTCTTGGAAACCCATAGATTCACTGAATCAGAACTGCCATCAACTGGATGGCAGTGAATAAATGAGTATGAGCATCGAGGATTATTGACTCAGCTTCTCTGCATGCCTGTTCTTGGATTCCTGGGCTTTCATTCTATTTATGTACTATCTCTATATTATTTATGCTAAAAAATATGTTGCTTATTATTTAGCAACAGAGTCAAAGAGTCTCCTGTGCCAATTTTTGGAACCTTTTTGTACTTTGAAAAAACAGTTATGTATTCTACATTGAACAACTTTGGAAATCCCTATTGTCTTAGCAAGCTGAACTCAAATCTTTTCTTACCTCAGCAAGTACCCGGTGCTCTTCTAAGTTTCCCATTTCTGCACCAACATCCCCAAAATGCCTCAATCTGAATATACAATACATCTACAGAGCTTACCTCTTGCCCCCCCACTGACTTTGGCATCACTGATCTGTGTTTCTGGTTTTTCAGTCTCTACAATAGCTGTTTCACTTATGCCAACCAGAATTTAATTACTAATGGTAGAAAGACAAAAAGAATATCAATTCTATTGGATTAGGAATAACATAACTTTATTTTTCATGCAGTATCAAAAATATGCTACCCAGAACACTGGAGCTGCAGATGGTGTGTATTTCTTGGAAGGATGCATCATAGTTTTTGTGTTAAGCCAGATTGACTAGAGAAACAAATTCAGTGACATTCATATCTGTGTAAGAAAGCACTTCATATCAAGAATCTTTATATCAGGAAAAAATTCCAGCCTTGTTCAACTCAAGTCTGTAATTCTGAAAGTAATCCATAAATCTTTCTTCAAACTCACTTTCTTCTGCAATGATGCAGAATCCAGGAGAATCACAGGCTGGTGAATGCAAGGTCATGTGGATCCAATGGCCCAGTTCATCCTAGGTCTCAGGTCTCAATGTGACTTGTTTGCAGGAATGTGAACGGAAAGAGAGGGGGAAAATTCCCTGGGTTTTCCTTATGAGGCCATGCCCACAAGGAGGAAGCTTCAGACTGATTGTTTGACAGATAATTACCACGCCTTCACTTTATATCTCTTCAAGTTGACATGAAATTATGTAGCTATCATAGTCTTCATGGGCTTTTTCATCAATGTCTCCTTTACGTATGTCTTCAGGTTGACTCTGTCTTCATTTTGTGAGTTGTGATCAAAAGATAGCTTGCAGAAAACAACCCAAAAATATATTATCCTCTGTCTGCAAATAGACAACAGTTAATGTATTGGCTGAAATGTTGGCTAAATATGGATGTCTGGTCATACTACAAACAAAAACAAACAACAAGTATGACTATGTAAAAAATATGTAACATGGATATCAATGCTCTGGCCAGAAAGACACTTGCTCAGGATCCTCAATTATAACTTTTTTCCTCTTATTCATATGAAAATGTGAAATATCAATCTTAAAGGAGATTTGAAAAATGACACTTTGTCACGAGCCATTTTATATAAGTGCTTCATGTCCAAGATACCAAGGGCTGGCCCAAAGTAGTAAAGGTTTAGCAGGAATGAGCAATGTTTTCGCTCTGTTGTACATATGGTCATTCGGAGTCAGAACCTACTCAATGGCACCTTTGTTAGTCTGGGTAGACTAGAGAAACAAATTCAGAGATAATCATATGTGTATAAGAAAGAGCTTTAATACAAGAACAATTGAATATTGAGAAAGCATCCCAGTCTTGTCCAGATCAAGTCCATTAATCCAATAGTAACTCATATGTCTGATACCAATCTATAAATTCCTCTTCAGACTCACACACACATGCAGTGATGCTAAATTCAGGAAGATCACAGGTCAGTGGGTGGAAAGTCTTGTGGCAGTGGAAGCATCTCAACCCTTGCAGAGCTCTAGCATAATCCCATGTATGTTCTCCTTGGGACTGTCTCACAGGGAGTGAGCGTGTGTTCCACTTCCAGTGAGCTATTTATCTCCTTAGTAATTCTAAATGAGGTCGTTAAGCTGCAACCTGATTGTCAGGTGAAATGCCACACCTTCACTCTTACATCTCAAATAGACAACAGATTATGTAATTACCACACCTAACTATGTGTTTTCTGAGGAAGGACCTCTTCTAGCCTTAAGGTGAGTAGTTGAGTTTTTGTTTATTTGTCTTATTTTTGGTAGAGTACACAGGGTTGATAAAGAAACATAAATTTAATAGAGGTCAATATTTATTCACACTAAATGAGATCTCCTGAGTAAATTCTATAATACACACAATCCTGCAATAGCAATTAACCAAAGATAGACTCATAGATAAGCTCATAAGATGAACAAATATAGGAAGGAAAATAATACTATACCAATGAATTATATAGAGAGTTCACAAAATATTTTCACACATATATTAACATTTACTCCAAACATACCCATGAATATAGCAGCATGAAAAAGGGCAAAGATATGAAAACTTCTTAACAATAACTGAACACCTTGAAGAATGAATTGCTAGTCCCAGGTGGCTCCTTTGATGTTCTCACGGTCACCAAGGGCAATTGGCATAACATAGTTTACAAAGACAATGTTCTACCTCAGACTTTGGTGAGTAGCCCCTGGGGTCTTGAGAGCTTGTGCATGGCCATCTAAGGTTCATCTAAGGTTATTATTCTCTCCCTGAATGGAGGAACGAAGCATGAGGAGTACCAAACATGCATGGAAACAATTAGGACAGTGGCCTAACAGAGCACACAAATCTTAGCCTCTGTGACCTGAGACCAGAAGAACCAGATGGTATTCAGCAAACTCACCAACTGTTCTCAAGGAACCACAGTAAAAGGAAGTAGACAAAGTATAAAAAAGTGGGAGAAGAAAGCTCAAAATCATTTATAAAAGTCAGGGTTATTGATCCAAAAGAGCTTGGTGAACTCCTATAGTCCTTAGGTAATTCCCAGGCTTAAAGATGAGCTCAATTTCAGTGCTTAATTTTTAGCCAAACAGTAGATAGACCTACCAGTGAACACTTGGGAGATATGCATTTCTTAGAAAAATCCACCATTTGAGCTCACAAGGACAGCATTTGCCCAAGGACAAAGTTCAGAAGACAGGAAGGTATAGGTGTGTTAGTCCAGGTAGAATAGAGAAACAAATTCATAGATATGCATATGTATTTAAGAGAGAGATTTGTATATGAGAGGAATGGAACATTGAGAAAGCATCCCAACCCAGTCCAGTCCAAGTCCATAAGTCGAATATTAGCCCATATGTCCGATACCAATCCATTAGTCCTCTTCAGACTCATGAAGCACACACAATGATGCCAGGACAACCACAGGCCAGTTGATCACTCACACTCACTCCCTGTGAGACATTCCCAAGGACAATACACATGGGGTTATGCTGGAGCTCTGTAACTGAAGGATCTTGTGGAGACCCTGCCAGGGCTGAGATGCTTCCACTGTTACAAGACTTTCCATCCACTGGTCTCTGACCTTCCTGAATTTGGCATCACTGCATGTGTTGTGTAAGTCTGAAGAGGAATTTATAAGTTGGTGTCAGACATCTTGTATATCCAGTGATGGTAGAAGCATTTCAGTGCTGGCAGGGGTCTCCATATAGCTTCTTCAGCTTCAGAGGTCTGGTTCCATCAGGATAAGCCCATGTGGCTTGTCCTTTAACTCCTCCAGTTTCCAGGATTCAGGGTCTATCCACATGTTCCCATATAGTCTTGGCAGTAGAGTATCTATATGGAATTGAGTCTATAGTCTCTCACTTCCATGGGGAAAATAGCATGAGATTTCAGAATTTTCAGAGAAAGCCATGCCCACACAGAGGTCTCATTGGGTATTTCCAGATTGACAGGTTAGACTGCAACCCTACACTCCCAAGCCTGAAATTGACACCAAAATATATGTCCGCCAAAATAGAAAAGAAGGAAAAGTGGAAGTGGAAAGAAAGGGAGGAAGTTGAAGGAGTGATGTCACATTGTGGAGATTGTAATCAAGGGCTTGAAACAAATGTGTATGAATTCTTGTCTAGAAAAACTGTCTTTCTCTGAAAACTTTCATTCAATTCATAACAAAGGGTTTTGAGAGAGAGAGCAACTTCATTCTCTTTCTTCTTTCCCCACAACTTCGGACACTTGGAATTTTGGACAACTTTAATGTGATTTTCCATATTTGACACAAATGATATCCAAACACATCCTTATGGAAGTAGTATCGCACCAACTCTAACTTCCACCAAGAACCTATAAGCATTTAAATACTCAGTCCTTCATTCCCTCTGAACACCAGAGACAAGATTACCAGATCCTTTGTTGGAATAGCAGACCTACTCAAAATAATGTCAACCTTCATGATGCGGATGGGGAAAGAGTCTTTAGGATCTTCAGTTGCTAATGGAACATAACGCCAAATGAGAAGAAACATTTATGTTATTTTCCTAAGTATGTATTTTCCTGCTACCTCTGCTTTCACCATTATTGTGGATTTGAATATTATTTCCATTCTGTTGAAGTCTGTGCATTGATATAAAGTATTACACAGGAAATAGGTGGGAAAGTACTAATGCAAACATTTCCCAAATTCTTTAGTTTCCTCTGTTTCTACAACTCTTGCCAAGGGGCATGAACTCATTTTAGGTTTTCTATGTTTGTTTTTTGGTAATGCATCATGCCCCTTTCCCAATACAACTATTTCAAACCTATTTCTTTAAAGTATTCAAAAAGCTATCATAGTTTTTCAATGTAATTAGATGTTTCAATGTAATTGGTTCATGCCAGGTTAAGGATTTGGTGATTTGACCTAAATAAATTGTTTGGTAAACCATCTCTCCCTTGCTAAGTTGTTGAAAATTCTGAGAGAATTCTAAGTGTGTGAAGTAAGTTACTTTTATTCTCTCCCAAATTTTCCTTTCCATTACTTAATCTGCAGTTTCCCTCTTATTCTGATGGCATCTATACATTATCAAGCAGATGAAAATGATGATGAAGTGAATGAGCTGAACAAAATATTTCAAAAGGCAGCTCAAAAGACAAAGTAAAGTGTTAAAATGAAATGACAAAGGCCAGCAGAAACAAGGTGGAAGAAGGAGAAACATATGCAGAACACCTTAATCTGAAAGAATTGAATAAAACTTTCAAGCCTGATCTTGCAAAACTGAAGGTTCAATAACCTAGTGTTGTATGTCACCTGGTCGAAATCTCTAGATGAAATCCAGGAGAGGTACATCTATGGAGACAATAACAAAATCAATAGTTTGTGGCAGTTATGTAATCTCCTAGCAATTTGCAAAGGGCTGGAGTCTAGCCTGTCAACCAGATCACAGTCCATGAGGCCCCTGTGTGGGCATGGCCCTCTCTTCAGGATTCTGGAAACTCCTGTCTTCATCCCTGGAGAAAGGATACACTCTTTCTGCTTCTTCCTGCTGACAAGCATGTCCTGCTGACATGGAGCTATGCTGAGGGAGTCAGAGCCCTGGAGCTGGAGCAGCCATGTGCAGAACCACAGTAGCGCCGAGATGTTTCTGCCACCACTGGATTCGCTGACCTGTGATCTTCCTGCATTTGATATCATTGCATGTGTTGCATAAGTCTGAAGAGGAACTTATAGACTGGTATCAGACATAAGGGCTAAGATTGATTATATGGACTTGATCTGAATTGGAACTGGGCTGGGATGTTTTCTCAATATTCAATTGCTCTTTTATATAAAGTTTTTTCTTATATACATATCAGTGTCTATGAATTTGTTCCAAAATAACACATAGTTTCTTGGAGTTATGGCAGGGGGGTGGGGTGGGTAGGGCAGGAAATGGGAAGATAACAATAAAAAGTGTAAAGAAGAAGAAAATGTTCTAAAATATATTCCAGTGATGATTCTCTAACTCTTTTTAATGAGTCTAAACTATTGAACTCTATCATATGTGAATCATATGTCAATATAATGTTAAATTATTTTTAAATGAAATGTACCACATAAGGATTGGTATTCTAAGCATAAATGAGCTGAAATGGACTGTTCTGGGGCATTTTGGGAACAGAGAGGAAGATGGTTTATTAAGTTGGGAAAGACAACTCTAAGTGGAATAGCATAGCAAATATCATCAAAAAGAACATTTCAATGCTATATGTGATGGGATAATAACCATATGACAACATAGAAGATCAATTAGTCAGACTAGCTTTCAAATTTATGCATGTACCACTAAAGCTAATGATGAGGAAACCGAAAAATGTCACCAACATCTTCAATCAGAAATTGGTGATGAGGCATGCAATCAAGACACAATCATTACTGGTGATTGGGATGCAAAAATTGGAAAAAGGAAGTATCAGTAGTTGATAAGTATGACTTTAGTGATAAAAAATGAAACTAGTGATCACATGATAAAATTGTGCAAGACCAATGACTTCTTCATTGCAAATACCCTCCTTCGACCACTGTAACATAAACAATGACTATACATGTGGCACTGGCTAGAATACACAGGTACACAGGAATCAAATTTAGTCTACTCGTGAGAAGGGACAATGGAGAAGCTCAATATGACAAACTACAATAAGCAGTGGTCACTTGTCAGTTAGGCCAGTTGCTTCTTATACATAAGCTAAGGGGGAAGTGAATGAAAACTGAAACATGTCCTCAGTCACCCAAAAAAGACCTTGAGTGTATTCCCCCCTGAATTTCAAAAACCAATTTCATGCTTTGAACACTAACAACAGAAGATCTGACAAGTTGTGAGATGCCATCAAGAACCTGAAAAAAAACGAGAGCCCATTAATAACCCTGGAAAGCAGGAAAAGAGCAAGATGAATGTAAGAAGGGGCTCTGAAACCTGCTCTTGGATGTAGAGTAGCAAAAATGCAATGCATGGAAGAAATAATGACATCAAAGAGCTGAACTGAAAATTTCAACAGGCAGATGAAGAAGCCAAAGTGAAAAAATATAATAGAGTGTACAAAGACCTGCAGTTGAAAAATGAAAGGAGAACACACTCAGTGAGTCTCAAGGTGAAAGGAGTAAAGAAAAAAATCCAAGCTTAGTGGTCCCATATAAAAGGATTTTTTTCTGGGAAAAGTAATGAATGATGCAGAAAGCATCAACAGGAGACTGAAAGAATATACAAAATCATTACACCAGAAATGAATTTATTAGCATTCCTTTCAAGAAGTAAATTGGGATCAAGGACTGATCATATTGAAGGAAAAATTTAAACTGCATTGAAGAAATTAGTGAAAAACAAAGTTCCAGAAACAATACCAACTGAAATGTTCAAAGATCAGTGTAACGCTGGAAGCACTCATTAGTCTGTGTCAAGATAATTGGAAGATAATTAGCTTGCCAACTAACTAGAAGAGATTCATATTTGTGCCCTTCCCAATGAAAGGTCACCAAACAGAATACTGAAATTATGCTCTCATTTGGAACCTGTATATGGAACAAGGCAAAGTTGTTTGATTAAAACAAGATAGTAATGCATGGTTTAAAATCAGGAAAGGTGTACAGCAAGGTTGCATCCTTTCAGCACACTTACTCAATTTATATACTGAGTCTGTAATCCAAGAACCTGGACTGTATGATAAATACAGCATAAAAATAGAAGGGAACGCAATAATAACCTGTGATACACAAATGGAACAACCTTACTCTTTTTAAGTGAAGAGGAATTGAAGTCCTTACTGGTGGAATTCAAAGACTCTAGCCTTCATTATGGATTACAAATCAGTGTAAAGAAAACCCAAATACTTACAACTATCAATAGACAACATCACTATAAGCAGTGAAAAGACTGAAGTTGTCAAGGATTTTTACTTGGATCCACAATAAACATGCATGGGAGCAGCAGACAAGAAATCAAACAATGCACTGCATTGGCCAAATCAGCTACACAAGACCTCCTTCAAGCGGCAAAGAGCAAAGATGTCATTTTGAGGACTAATGTGCACCTGACTTAAGTCATGGCATTTTCAGTCGCCTCATATGCTAGGCAATGAAGAAGAAACACTGGAAAATAATTGATATTACTGAATTACAATATTGGTGAAGAATACTAAAAGTTTCATGGGCTATCAGAACAGCCAACAAATTTGTGTGGGAGGAAATACAACACGAATGCTCCTTAGAAATGAAGATGTTGAGAATTCACCTTATGCATTCCGAACATGTTTTTAAGATGGACCAGTACCTGAAGAAGAATGTCATATTTGGTAGAGTGAAAGGTCAGTGAGAAAGAGTTGCACTGTCACACTGGCTGTAGCAATGGACTCAAATGTAACGATTGTAAAGGATGGTGCAGGATTGAGCAGGGTTTCCTTTTGTTGTGCATAGTAGTTAGTGTTTCTATGAGGTGGAATGGACTCTATGGCTCCTAAGAGCAACTACACACACATACCCTCACACACAGGCACACACACACACACACACACACACAGAGAGAGAGATTTAGAGAATTCTTATAAATCTAACTATTGTGCAACCTTGTTTGGATGATGAAACAGAACTGAAGACAGGAGAGAAAGAAGGGTTCAGGTAAATACAGGGGATTTGAGAGAATGTATCAAAGATATGTATCAAAGATATTTAGATATCTGTACCAGAGAAACCCCAAAGATGACTCTATATATGTATACATCTCTAAAATGTGCAGTTATGCAAAAGTCACTATCAATGCCTTAAGATACAAATGCTAATTTGCTTTCAAATAGATGTTCAGTTCTCAAAATTACTGTGCCTTTCTTATGTCTACTTGTATTTTCTCAATGTTCTAGCAATGACTATTGATTTAAAAAGCTAGCATTACAGATTGGTAGTTAGTTTCTGTTGTAACTTTTTAATATTTGTTCTGTGTTCACAGGTGTCAGTCACCACATTAGTAGTGTAAACAACTCAAGTTTATTATCATTAGATATAGGACACCTTGGAACAAATACAAAGACAGATACAGACATATTGCAGAGATATTGTGGCTTTGAGGCCAGACCATTGCAATAAAAAGGATGTTGCAATAAAATGAGTCATACATAGTTTTGATTTCCCAGTGAACATAAAAGTTATGTTTATATTATATTGTGGTCTATTCAATGTGTAAGCGTATTATGAAAATGTTTAAAATAGTGTGAGAACTACCAAGTTGTGACACAGAGTCAGAAAGTGAGAGCATGCTGTTGGAAAAATGCAATCAATAGACTTGTTTAACACAAACATTAAATATGTAAAAAAAATCACAATATCTGCAAAGTACAATAAAGTGCAGTGCAATAAAATGAGATATTTCTATATAGGAATTAAATCTTCCTTTGAAAAATAAAAAAGGAAGGCAATGGAGAACAAAAACTAAGAATGCCATAAGCTTTCAACCTTTATGAAATGAGCAGCCTATTCAATGAAAAGATGTTCCCATCTAGGAATTGTTTTTGAGGGTATTATAATATAAACAGACAAACAAAATTAAAATATGCAGAAATAACTAAAATTAAACACTCCTATCTTCTATTTCTAGAGAGATACATTATGGCTAAAGACAGAACAAAAGGGGCAAAATCTCCAGACTTTCTCAGCTTCTGTTAGACTAGTAAGTCTGGTGACATTAAGATTTTCAATTGGCCAAATAAATGGCACTATCAATAGAATTACATTGAGCCCCAGGGAGATGATTGACAATGTTCTCTAACATAAAATGAAAATGATATTGCTAAGGTGAACCAGAGATATGAGTAGACTTGGGACTCACACTTAATTCTACCCCAAATCTAAGAAAAATTAGTTCATATGGCATGACCTTGGTTGATGGCTAACCTCATGGAGACATCCCTGAAAATATGGGTACTGCAGCTAAGTGTGGTAAATCAACTTCCTTACACTGCCAAAGAGATAATAGCACCTGGGATCTTAAAGGTTTGTCTTAAAACAACAGCTCTCCAAGTGAGGTACCAACTAAGTACACATGAAAGAAGCACAACAGCCTGTGTGAGCCAAGGATTGTAAATAATATCCCTTAAATTCAAAGGAGGGAATGATATCAGAGCTTA
>PVJH01041463.1:0-14958 GCA_004026705.1 Nesogale talazaci | reverse complement strand
TTGGTGCTTCGTCCCAGTGTGATGAGGTCACACAATCACAGTGTAATGTGCACAATCCCTGCACTGCATCTCCAGTACGGGTCAGTGAGGGACATCCTGTCTCATGGTGGGGCCAATCCCATGGTCCTCTCTGTGTGTGGTCTGCTCCGAGCAGGAATATCGTCCTCAGGGCTTGGTGGACCAAGTTGTCCTTCCCGATCTCTCCGCCCCTTTTCATTTCTCCTGTGTGTTCTAATCAGACACAAGGCTCTCTCCCCAAGCTGTAGGCCCAGTGCTTGCCTCGGAAGTTCATTCTTCTGAGTGGGGGGTGGGTACACAGTTCGGATTGGGCCCCCCCCCCCCCGCAGTCCCAACCTCTCTATTGGCTCCCCAGTACATACCAGTATTTTGTATTCATGCCTTGGCACATCTGGTTGAAATCTGGTCTCTCTGGTCTTTCTTTCACTCTCCCCTGTGGAGATATAAACAATACCTTCCCCTTGGGTGGGTTAGTGTCCTGCTCCCCCTACTACCCACGTATTTTTTGTTTCTCTATTTCTTTCCTCCTCTTATTATTTGTTTTCTGGTATATATCCTTGGATTGGGTTTGGCCCCTGTCATAGTTGCTGGACATTGCCCCAGGGATATATGCATATAATAGCTTTTCCCCTATGTCCTATTTTTTGTTTTTGTTTGTTTGGGGACTCATGCTGTACTTGTCCATTTATGCTTGGCTTACTTCACTTAGCATGATTCTCTCCAGTTCTTTCCATGCCACAACGTATCTCATGCATTTATTGTTGTTTTATTTTTTAACCATAAAAAGAGAAAGAAATCACCTAAGCTGAGCCTAATGAGTGACCAAAGGAGGGAGGGCAGGTAGAGCCCTGGAGAAGAACATTTTAAAGTACGAAAAGAATAGGGGAGCCATGGGAAAACCAAGACAGGAAAGTCAACATAAAGAGGAACAGGAGAGCACAGTGTTGAAAGAAGAGAGAGCTTTCGGAGAGCATCCCAAACCGTTTCAACTTGGCAGAGAGAGTGTCACCATTGGCGTTTGTCAATTGCAAGCCATCAATGGACTTCCTTCGAATTACTTCTAAATGATGATGTATTTAGAAGCCAGTTATGAAGCAGAGATGAACAAGGAGCTTGTGAGTCATGAGAGGGGAGGAGGTAGTATGGGGAAGGCAAAAACTAGGAGGATAAACCGAAAGGTGAAAGGCTTGAACATCTTAATTGCATTGCAGTGACATTTACACGGTCCTTATTCTTCAAGGCAGGCTTCTGGCCGTGTCCCAGGGACCAGGTAAAATACAGATGGCTGTGCAGATGACAAGTGACATCCACTGGCTTCCAGGGAGACAGAGACAGACAGAGGTAGGGTTTGCATTGGATATGAAGGTTACCCAGATCGAGTGAAGTGATGCCATTTGGGCCCTTCCTCGTTGCATCTCCTTCCTCCACCCGACATGTTGACCAATGTCTTGGGTTTGTTTCTGGAGAGTGTGATGAGTCTACACATCAGGGTGGACTCCCGTCTTGGCTCTTTACTCCACAGTGTGAATGTCTAGCTCAGTACTAATCTGAGGCACATAACCCATGGTCAAAACTCTTCTGACCCCTTGACTTCAGTTCTTATTATCATCTCACCTCATTTAAGTAATTTTAAACAAGAGCCCTACCTGGAGGAGCATTGCTTCCACTCATTTCTCCAGGTGTCAGAGATGGGACAATTTCGAGGAAATTCTCAGAGAAATACTCAGGTTAAAATGGCAAAGCAGGACCATTGATTCACTATGGTGCTGCTGGCACAAAGATGAAAATCCTGGCAACTGATATTTCCTTTTCCACTTAAGATACTGTAATTCAGTTATGAATCTCTGTTATTAGAACTTATATAAATTTTCAACTCTGCACATTAAAAATGTCTGGGTTCTGGCTCTCTTTGCATTTGAAGATAGGATTACCTTTTAACTTGAAGAGGCAGAGGATCTTTATGTCCTGTCCTGGACCCACCACTCATGTCCTTGTTGTTAGGTGCCATCAGCAGGATGAGACACTGTCTGAAGGTGTCCTGTCTTCATAGCCATTGCTATGCTCGAGCCCATTGTTGCAGTCACAGTGTCTGTATAGCTCATTGAAGGTCTCTCTCCTATTTGCTGATTCTCTACATTCCCAAGAACAATGACCTTCTTCCAGTACAGGTGTTTCGTGATAATGAGTTCAAAGTACATGAGACAAAGTTTCACCATGCTTCCTTATAAGGAGTATTCTGGTTTTACTTTGTCTCGAAGACAGCTGTGTTCATTCTTTTCACAGTCCACAATATGTTCAACACTGTTCCAACATCACAATTCAAGGGCATCCATTCTCCTTGGTCATCACTGTTCATTATCCAGCTTTTGCATGCAGATCAAGCAATTGGAAATGGCATGGCATGGATCAAGCACATCTTAGTCCTCAAGGGAACACCCTGCTTTTTAATATTTAAAATGGATCTCATATAGGAGATCTTACCAATTCAATAGATCATTTGCTTTCTTGACTGCTGCTTTCAGGAGCAATGATTGTAGATCCAAATAAAATTAATTCCTTGACAACACCATCTTTTCTCCATTTATCATGTTGTTGCCCTTGAGATCAGTTGTGCAGATTTTTATTCTTCTTGATTCTGATATGTACTCTTCATCAATAAGTGTTTGAAGCCCTCTCTGATTTCAGCAAGCAAGGTGATGTCATCTGCATCTCACAGGTTGTTGACAAGTTTCCCTTTCATCCTGATGTGGCTTTCTTCTTCCTGTAGTCCAGTTCCTGGCATTGTTTGAACAACAGGAAAGTTCTGCACTGTTAAAAAGAGACAATGCAAACTCGCAGTGTCTAAAGCAAACAATATCCTCTTGTTTTGCTCATCGTTGCATGACTATATGCACAAGTCCCACGTGTTCATAATTCTGAAATGTTCTGAAATTCCTTCTATCCCTAAACGTCCATATTTTGTTATGATGCACAGCTGAATGCCTTTTCAGATTGAATAAAACACAAGCAACATCTTTTTGATATTTTTTACTTGCAACTAAAATCCATCTGGCATCAACAGTGATCTTCCTCATTTCACACCTTCTTTTGAATCCGACTTGAATTTCTGGCTGCTCCCTCTCGATGAACTGCTGAGACCATTTTTTAATTACCCCTGTGGTAGTTACATGATCTCCTGTCAACCGTTAAGATGCTAAAAGTGAACAGGGGAATTTAGCACGTGAATCGGGTCACAGCTGATGGCCTCATTTGGAGGTACAACAGAGACAAAGGGCTCCCTGGAGGATGAACCCACTCTTTCTCTGCTTGACATTATGTTGACAAGCAAGACAGAGCAATGCTGATGGCAGCCAGAGCCCTGGATCTGGGAAAGTCACATAAAGACCCACATCAGTGCTGGGATGCTCCCACTGCCACTGGATTCACAAGACTCTTCTTCCATTGGCCTGTGATCTTCCTGCACTGGGCATCATTGCCTGTGTTGTGAGAATCTGAAGAGGAATTTATAGACTGGTATCAGAAATACTGGTTAATATCAGACTTATGGACTTGGTCTGGACTGGGCTGCAGTGTTTTCTTAATAGAAAATTACTCTTTGATATAAAGCTCTTATACTTAGATGAGTGTTCCTGGATTCGTTTCTCTAGTGAACCTGGACTAACACAACTAACTTTATGAGAAATTAGTAAAGATGGGTGTCCCTTAGCAAGGCAAATGGCTAAGGTGGTCCAAATCCACACAGAAATGCTAAGAGTTGACACTGCACCAGCTTCTTCCCTCAGAGCTGGGCTATTGGTACCTGTGTCTTCCTTCACAGGCATCTGTCATTCGAACCCTTACACTCTGGACTAAATAGTAGACAAGGTCATACATCTACAGGATTCAATGCCATGCACCTGGCTCTGCTGCCTGCTCTTCTATGCCTTTATACATTGGGCTATCTGTTCCAAACCTTCTAGAACTCCTCTGACAGTATATGCATGTACACAGCCTCCAGGTGCACAGTGTGACTACTGTCACCTATCCAGACCTACCCACCCTTCTTCCCAGAGTGCTCATAGTCTCCAGCATGGATTCCAGCCAGTCCAGGGACTTGGGAACTCCCTCCATGGTACACTCATTAATGTTTCCAGATTGTCCCACTGGATGCTGAACCAAAACTCTAAACTCTGATTCAGAGTAATCCTTTAGGACAGAAACTCTGCAGTAGACAGCCTCTTCTTTCTCCTATGGAGAGACTGGTGGATTGAAACCACTGACCTCATAGGCCCAATGTGCTCCAGAGCTCCTCCAGGTGCTGAAGGAGTATGTTAAATGCACTATTTCCTCCAATTACACACCAGAGCCTCAGTTCACCCACTCACTATCACTGACCACTTCAGCTTCTCACTAATGTGCTCCTCCACTTCCAGCCCAACTTCCTCACAACCTGACTCCACAGAGCTGACCCGGAGAGTAATGCAGTTATTCTCTTGCCTAAAACAGCATCATGTTCTAGGAGCTGGGTCCACAGTCATCCCTGTGAAAATACCTGAATGAAAGAGACTGAAGTGCTCTGCATATGTTTTCCAGCAACTGCACCCTTGAACGTCTACTCTGTGTGTGTATGTGGGCACAGGTAGATGCATAGGCACATACCCTCATGTAGACAAACATGTATAGACCATATGTACACCTTCCTTGAAACACATGCAAACACCATGTGCACACACCTATGTGTCTGTACAGGAAGCACCACCAGCACTGTGGTTAAGCACTGGCTACTCCCCAGGAAAAATGGTGATTTGAAGCCATAAGTGGCTGTGAGGGGAGAAAGCATGGAGATCTGAAAAGAGGGTGGCCTATGAACCCTGATGGGGCAATTCTATTCTGGCCCAGAGTATTGCCATGCGTTGGGCTATACGGGACAGCATACAACAATAGGATATATCTGTCTATGGAAAGACATATATACAGAAATGCATATACCCCCATCCATGCATATATGCTCTTTCCTTACATGCACACACACACACGCACACACACACACAGGGGGGGCTTTAGAGAGTTCATGGAGAAATGGACTCAGAAGAGCATTGCATATTTCCTTGAAATTTTTGAAGTCTTCCCTGTATTTGCCTTTGTGTAGAAACATGTGGTGCTGGTGGTGGTGGTGGTTAGGTGTGATCAAGTCACTTCTGACCTGTAGTGACCCTACATCCAACATAATGAAACACTGCGCTGTGCTGTATCACAATTTCTCATATGTTTGAGCCCACTGATGAAGCCACTCTGTCAATCCATCATGCCGAAAGGCTTCCTCTTTTTCTCTTCCCCACTATAGAGACGTATATTTCTATAAAAGCCATACCTCTACGCTATAGCGTATGCTTGCACATGTGCACATGGGTGCACACTGAAGGATCCACAGGCATCTATTCCTAGAGATGCACATCCATTCACCCCCATGTAAGGACACAGAACAAGGGGTGGTTTTACAAAGGACAGAATGAGGCAAGCAGCTCCATGGAAACGATTTCAGAAGGTGAGGAAGGAGTAGAAACTAAGTATGGCCCTGACACCCACTTAAAATATTAGGTGCAAGTACTCCTGAGGGAAGCTCTGGTGGAGTAGTGGTTACGCTTCGGACTGCAATCCCATTAGTTGGTGGTTCAAAACCAGCAGCAGCTCCTTGGGAGAGAGCAGGTTTTCTACTCCCGTGAACACTTGCAGTCTCAGAAGCACACAGGTGGGTAACTATGAGTGACTACAGTAACTATGAGTCGGCCTCGATTTCAGGGCAGTGCATTTTTGCATGCATTTCACCAATTGGGCAGCCCAACAGCCTCTATCCCTGGATACACCCCACACTACCCAGACCCACACCTCTTTTGCACATCTGCCCCTACTAAAATCTGCAGGGGCTGCAATGGCCCCTGGTCTACAGACAAGACACATTGTCTAGAACCCTCTCTGTTTTCCATGATAATGTGAAAAACTTACTCGCCTCAGCCTATGTTGCTCAGATACTTCACATCACAATGGAAGAAAATGCCATGATTTTTATTTTTAAGAGCTCTAAGACTGGCCTATTTGTACCTTCAATTTTGGAGAAAAGCAGGTATTTCCAGGAAAGAAATTAAGTCATATCTCTATTATATTTTTGTGTTAGGAAGGATTCTGTAGAGAAAAAAAAAGGATACTTATGATTGTGTATATAAGGATAGGTTTATATGGTATGAAGGAATATAGCAGTGAATTAGTCCACACAACAATACAGAGGGCTGTACTGTTCAACAGTTGACTTCCATGGTGGGACAGTTAATATACTAGAAGTCCTTCAACTCACAAGGACTGCTGGGCCCAAGATCAAGGAAGCAGCTGAGTCTTCCCTCCGGCAATACAGGCAGTTTGCCCACATGCAAATGTCAGGGTGAGTCACCAACAGTCAGCAGCTCAGGTGAAGCAGGCTTGGATGGGATATCAAACTCAAGCAATGCCATGCAACAGGAACCACCAGCCCCAAGCTCTAATATGCAACAGCAGCATGGTGAAGCAGGTCTTGAGTGAGTCTCAAGCTCTAGCAACAGATCCAAGGCTTGGCTTGTCTCACAAGTAGTGTAGCTCACAAGTTGAGGCAGAGAAATGGCTAATACTGGCCCAATCACCAGGGAACAAGAGAGGGGAGGACAGACCTTGCAGAGTCATTTCTCAAAAAACCACAGGGGGTCACAATGGGTCAGCATTGACTCAATGGCAGTCCTTTTTGGGTCATAATAATAAAATAATAATATGTAGTATCATTTTCTGTTCATTTTCTGTACTCTTTATTATGCTTTGAAACAAATTGCTCTCAATGAATAAATGGGGTCCTTGGTATAGTGGTTACCCATTGAGCTGCTAACCTCACATCAACATCTCAAAACCATTAGCCATTCCTACCTATAGAAAGACTTTCTACTCCCTTATAAAGGCACAGTCTCCGAAAGCACAGGGGCAGTGCTACCCCATCTGTAGTGTCATTATGCATAGGAATCAAGTCAATGAAAATGAGTTTGATTTGAGTTTACTTCTCGCCTCAAAAGAGCTGTAATCAACCTTTGAGAATTACATTGGAAAACCTCATCCCATCCACCCGATACCCCTCACCCTGCCCTTTCAGAATGCTTATTGTTTGGGTGCCTGAAAGAGGCCAGAGCTACTGTTTCTGGGTGGTGAAAAATCCAAGTATTCAGTATTCTTCAGAGAAGTATTGAAACAATGCGTTCGGGGAGTGTGGACCTCAATGGAGAATATATCCAAAAATGTTTCACACCTGGATATTTCTGTTTAATAAGTTTTCTGCGAATTTTCAGCAACACGAAAGAGGCAATCAGCATGGAATCTATGGATAGCAGTATATTCTCGATGATTTTATTGAGTGAGCAGCATAGTTTCCAACTCCTATGTATTATAAAACATGCTGCTGTTCTTCACACAAGATGGACAACAAAGGCACCCACCACTTCACTCCATGTCATTGGCAAGTACTTAATCACTGGACTCTCGCCACTGCCAATGAGGCCAGGAATGATGGACAAGGCCCCTGTGGAAGGTGAGGGATCCAAGATATCCACTTGCAGTTGTGTTGACGACTAGTAGGTTTTGCTGTTGTCACAGGCTTTTGAATCGATTTAAACCCTGCATGACTCTACACCATCGAACTGCCCCATTGAGTTTTCCAGATATTTTCCACAAGTAACTTTCCAGGTCTTTCTCCCATGGATTTGAGCCAGCTGGCATTGAATTGCACAGGGAGGACTCCAAGGAAGAAAGAAAGCTGAGTTAAAACTATTAAATGTACCACAGAAGCAACTTCCCCCTGAGGGTCAGAGCATCCCACAGGCAAACACTACGTGAGGAATGACTGTTATATTCCAACTGCTTGCCATATAACTTCAACAACAGGACTCAGTGTGGAGCTCAAAAACAAAATCAAACTGCAGATGGAAGTATGGAGTACTGGAGAGTATTGCTCTTGTCCTGTGCTGCTGAGATCAAGAAAGATGCATGGGATATATAATATCCACTGGAACACTTAGGCCCACTAAAAGTGACTCAAGACCATCATGGACCTTGATCCTTACTACCAACACTGTTCAAGAAAGATTGGGAAGGATGTCAGATTTCCAGGAGTTGAGAAAAACTCCTCTTCTTCTTACTCAGGGTAGCATACTGTGAAGACCTTATGCAATCCTGCTAGTCAGTTACCAGCTTAGTCCATTAAAGCAGCAAGCATGAACTGGGATCCTTTAAAAAGCCTGTCATCCCAGTGAGAGATCACTATGTCATCTTCACTTGAAGGTCTCTGGAACCCATGGCTGGCAGCTTGCCTGTGTTCCAGACTTGCATTACCATTTATGCCAACCCAAATATTCCTCTTGCCAGAGAAGCAAATTGCCACTTTGAACACAGGGCAAAACAGGGGAACATAGAAGAGTGGTTCTCAATCTGTGAGTCATGACCCCTTTTGTGGTCAAACGACTCTTTCACAGGGGTTCAAACGACTCTTTCACAGGGGTCGCTTCAAATGATTGGAAAACATATTTCTGATGATCTTGGGAGCCGAGACATCTGTCTCCTGGGAGCTGGGGGGAGGGGGGCTGCCGGCATGCAGAAGCCCACATATGAGTACCCAGCATGAAGACTGCTAGCTATGCTACACCATGCTTCAAGACAAAATTTCATTTATTTGTCATTTGGAATAAATATTTCACAGTCAATAATGGCATATTGTCTTGTGATTAATTGCTATGCTTTAATCATGTTCAATTTGTAACAATGAAAATATATTCTGTCTATCAGATATTTAGATGACAATTCATGGCAGTAGCAACCTGGCAGTGATGAAGTAGCAACGGAAATAATTTTTTGGTGGGGGTCCCCACCGCATGAGGCGCTGTATTGGCGGGCGATGGCATGAGGAAGGTTGAGGCCAGGAGGTACTTGGTGAGTTGGTGAATAAGGTCATTTGCATCCTGTAACACTTTCTGTTTCCTTAACTATTGAAACACTTTCAGATCATTAATCCTGCCAAATACAAATTACAAAAAGAAAGCCCTTCCAGCAGGTACAGACTTTTTCTAATCCTTTCTCCAGGCTTCACATCACAGAATTGCCTAGGTAAAAATGATCCTTCAACCTTTGCCTCTGGCTGTATCCCAAATGTACCCCAGCTTCTGCTATTGCTAAGCTCCTTTAGGGGCATGTAGTTGAAACAAATAAGAAACCAGACACAGATTTAATTTATTCTGGACTCTTTGCTATTAAAGAAACTAAACATATGTATGTGTTGATTGCTTGACTGTGAATTTTTGGAAATGCAATAAGGAGCCCTGGTGGCAATATTGGGTGAACATTGGACTGATAACAGCATGGTTAGTGGTTCAACGAGCCAAGACGCTGCAGGACAGAAATGACACTGTCTGATCCCATAAAGATTTGCATCTCAGAAACACTATGCTGTGTTTCGGGGACTTAGATGATCCCCTCAAGGCAGTGGGATATTACTCTAAAAAACAGCAGCCCCCCCCCCCCCCCAAAAAAAAAAAAGTCTCATTTCCATGGAGTTGATGCCAAGTCATAGAGAGCCTCTAGGACAAAATAGAGCCATGGATGTGAGCTTCAGAGACTGTAATTCTTTAGAGGCGTTGAAAGCCTCGCCGTTCTCCCCCGGAGCAGCTGGTGGCTTCAAACTGCTGACCTTATGGCTCACAGCCCAATGCTGTGACTCACTCTGCCTCCAGGGCTCGTGAAAGTCTAATCAAAATAGAATGGGATTCCTCTACACCTTTTTCGATTCCTTTGCATTTTTCGCATTACTGACACTACTTAGTAGACTGATTTTTTAAAACAGTAAATTACTCATTAAGAGACGGTTTTTCTTACTTTTATTAAGAGATGGAGGATGCTTTGGGACTGTGTTAAAGTGATGAAAGACCCACCTAGACTCTGAGAAGTTTAACGGCAAGATGGAAGGAAAGAAGGGCATGCAAAGATGAGCCACGCACTCAGCGAAGCACTTTGCCTTGAGACTGGAATGGTCAGTAGCAGCATTAGAGATCTGGTGGTCTGTAATCTACGAAGTGAAGAAGGCAGACAGGTTTCCAAGAGTCAGAGCTTCCAACAGCCCCCCAAGCAGAAGGCAACCAAAATGGGAGCCCAGGACAGATGGGAGAAGAGACTATCTCCGTAACAACCTGTACTCCAGGTAGCAAGCACCCCTAAAATGGAGTAGTCCAGAAGAAAGGGCCAAACAGAACAAGACCCATGCTTCCAAATAGAAGCCCAGCTTTTAGAAAACTTGGCTCAAGAAAAAGACAGAGACAGAGGCACGTTGCCACCAAGACAGAAAAAGGCATATCCTGTCTCAAGATGCTACAGACACACAAAATATGATTACATCTTCAGTTTAATATAATTTTCGATTTATTAGCATAGTTTGCAAATGTACATTCATTAAAATTAACACTTAAGGTAATAAAAACAGGAATAGTACTGTGTCATTTAAGTTAAAATCCTCTGTTAAAGAACTCAATGCATACCAGTTTATTCACCAGTTATTCTGAAAGCATTTCGCCAGTTCATTCTTAAAGCATTTAAACTCAGACTCACACATACTCTTACAAAGATGTCAAGGAAGCCGTTATAAGAATGGCACAGGACTTGGCAGTGTTTTGTTCTGTCACGCTTAGGGTTGCTGTGGGTCAGAACTGACTCAATGGTACCCACCAACAATAATAACCTCAACAAGTTATGGAGCAGCGCAGCAGAGAGGTCTGCTGGGCCAGCCCCAATCAAACAACCCCTTTTCCCCCAGAACAATTCACTTCAGAAGACAGCACTGATGAAGCTACAGCTCAGGGAGTGGGACATGTCTGATCAAAGAGGGAGGGAAGGAGACTGAGCACATCCTGGTGCACCAAGCACGTAGGATAATATTCCTGTTCAGAGCAGCCAATGCACAGAAAGGACCATAGAGCCAACCCCACCACAAGACAGGAGTCCCTCACTGACTCATAGCACTATGGGGAACAACACTGGAGACACAGTTCAGGATTGTGCCCAATCTGACCCCATCACGCCAAGGTGAAACACTAAGGGCTGGCAACAGAACAGCAATGGGAATAGAGCAAGAAGTCCCCAGGAAATACCAAAAAATCGTGGGGCCTGGGCATGGCATCCCATTAGATTCAAACAGAAAACACTCCTAAAGGTCAACATGTAGACCTGGAACTGTTTATAGGCTTTTCTTTTTCTTTTTCTATTACTTTGTCATTTTTTCCCGTTGTTGTTGTTTTCTTTTCTTTTGTTGCTTTGTTTTCTGTCTTGTTTTTGTGTATATTATTGTCTCTGCATGTCTATTCAGATAAGATAGGTGAGATAAACAATTTGGAGGAGAAAACAATGGAACCAACAGTTCCAGAGTGACATGGGAGAGGAGGAGGCAGGGAAAAATAAGGGAGTGTCAACAAACCTAGGGACAAGGGAACAACAGGTGATCTAAAAATCAGTAGCAATGAGAGCATAGGAGGCCTGGTAAGGCTTGATCAAGGGCAATAAAAAAACCAATTAGGAATTACTGAAACTCAAATGAAAGCTGAACATGACAGTGGGACAAGAGGAAAGTGAAGGGAAAGAGGAAAGAACTAGGAGGCAAAGGGCATTTATCTAAATGCAAGCATGTACATATGTAAATATATTTATATAGGACAATAGGGAAATAGATCTATGTACATATATATATAGGTTGGATATTAAGGTAATAGATGGGATTTGGGCTTCTACTCAAATGCTCCCTCAACACAAGAACACTTTTTTTCTATTATTCGAGCATTCCATGATGCTCACCCTCCCTCCACAAGCACTGAAGAAAAAGTGGGTACATAAACAAATGTGGTGAAGAAAACTGACGGGGCCCAGCTCTCAAAAAATCTAGCATCTGGGTCCATAAAGGCTCGAGGATACACAAGCAGCTATCTAGCTGTGATGTAACAAAGCCTACATGGAGGAAGCACACCAGTCTGTGTGATTATGAGGTATCAATAAGATCAAGTATCAGGTATCAAAAACCCAGAATAAAAGAACTCATATCATGGTTACTGAAAGAGAGTGTGGAGTCAGAACCCTAAGCCCATCTGTAGACAATTGGACATCCTCTTACAAAAGGGTTATGGGGAGGAGACAAGATACTCAGGATATAATATAGCACTAACAAAATGTATACTTTTCCTCTAGATCTTTAATGCTTTAATGCTTACTATCATGATCCCAATTCTACCTTACAAATCCAGCTAGACATTGGTACAGATAAGAGCTGGAAACACAGGGACTCCAGAACAGATAAAACTCTCAGGACAATTAACGAAAGCAGAGATACCAGGAGTTAAGTGGAAGGTTGGGGAGAAAAGGGGAACCAATCACAATGATCTACATATAACCCCTTCTCTGGGGGACAGATAATAGAAATGTGTGTGAAGAAAGACATAGGACAGTATGAGACATGGAAAAATTATAAATTATCAAGGATTCATAAGAGAGGGAGGAATAGGGAAGCAAGGGAAAAATGAGGAGCTGATACCAAGGGCTCAAGTAGAATGAAAACGTTTTGAAGTGACGATGACAATAAATGTACAAATGTGCTTGACACAATGGATGGATGGATGGATGGATGGATTGTGATAAGAGTTGTATGAGGCCCCAATAAAATGATTTTAAAAGAACAGCATAGTAGTAGAAGCATAAACCAACAAAGAACTGCCAGTGATATTTTGAAGAATAAGTATTCCAGAACACTTATCTATGCTCCCTGGAGAACATGTAGATAGACCAAGAGATAGTTATTTGAAAGTAACCCAGAAATACAGTATTGCTTTAAATCAAGAAACGTGTGTGCCAGAGTTGTATATTTTTACCATGCTATTCAGTCGGTATGCTGAGCATTATCTGAGAAGCTGGACTACATAAGGAAGAACATGGTGTCAGATTTTGAGGATGACTAATTAAGAGCTTGCAATATGCAAATGAAACAAACTTGCTTGTTGAAGTTTAAAGATACTTTAAGTATTTCCTGATGAAAATCAAACACTGTCTTCAGTATGATTGCAATTCAACAGGAAAGAAACATTCTCATTACTGGGTTAATAAGCAACATGATAAACAGAAAAAAGATTGAACTTGTCAATGATATCATTTTAGTTGAATCCACAACCAGTTCACATGTAAACAACATCCAAGAAAACAAATAACATATTATGTTGGATAAATCTGCTGCACAAGACTTCTTTAAACGACTAGGAAGCAAAGATGTTAGTTTGAGCATTAAAGTGCACCTGATCCAATCCTTGGTCTATTCAATCACTTTATATGCATGAAAAAATTTCAGAATACATGCAGAAGACAATTGATACCTTTGAATTATGGTGTTGGTGAAGATCAATGAATATATCATGAACTTCCAGAAGAATGAATGGATCTTTCTTGGAAGAAGTGCAACTTGAATGCTTCTTAGAAGCATGTCTAGTGAGACTTCATCTCAAGTACTTTAAATATGCTTTGAAAAAGGACCAGTTCCTGGAAAAGGGCATCATGCTGGCTAAGATAAAAAAAATCAGTGTGAACTAAGGAAACGCTCCATGAGTGCTAACACCGAGTCCTAACAATGAACTCAAACATAGCAGTGGTTGTGAGGACAAGGCAGTGTTTCCTTCAATGGGACGTTGGATTCCTATGAATTGGAACTGAGTTAAATGTGCCTGATGACAGGAGCAACAGTGCAACAAGCAGAAGGGGAGAAGAGAGAGATGATTGCCCTCTCAGTGTTTGTCTCTCACCAGGAGCAGAAAGACATTGCCTTCTGATGAGGAGAGGCAGCACCGTCACCTTTTGCCTGAAGCAAGCAGTGTGCCAAAGGTCTGGAAAGCGGAACAAACAGACTTGCTGCTGAGAAGTCAGCCCTGAGTCTAGAGACCTAATTGCCTGCGAGTCTCCAAGACTGCAACATGCTTCTTGCCTCATCTTTCTCCCTCAGAGCAGCGGGTGATCTCAAACTGCTAACCTTGTGGTGAACAGCCCAATGTACTATACCACCTGGGCTCCAAAAACTGGATTCATATCTAGGTCAGAGAGCCCCATTGGGATGATTCGTTCCAGCTGATTGATGCAAGCAACCTCAGCTTCAGTTTTACCATTTTGCATTCCTTAATCCATTTGTTGTTTTTGAATGCCGTCGGCTTGAACTGACCCACAGCAATCCTAGGTGCAGAAGAACAACACCCCGCACAGTTCTGCCCAACCCTGACAATCACTGTCATGTGGTGTTGGTGAAGCCTCTGGGGTCACGAAGGCTTCTCTTTTCTTTTTGTTGACCCTCTACTTTTTCAAACATGCTCATCTTCTCCAGAGAGAATGTTACTACTATAAGTCTCACCACTCTAGCTTCTGGCGGTTCTTTTCCAAGACAGATTTGTTGTTCTTCTTCTGGCACTCCATGTTATATTCATTATTTGTCACCACAGCATGACTTAAAGGCATCAGCTCACCTTCGGTGTTCCATATTCATTGTCTAGCTTTGACTTGCATATGAGGTCATTGAAAATATCATGCATGGGTCGGGCATAGCTTCATCCTCAAAGCGAACTCTTTAGCTTAAAGAACTTTTTTTCAGCATATTTGCCCAGTGCAATACATCATTCGATTTCTTGACGGTATTGATTGCAGAGCCAAATAAAATGAAATCCTTGACAACTTGATTGCTTTTTCCCAATTATTACAATATTGTTTCTTGGTGCAGTTGTGAGGGTTTCTGTTTCCCCTCCACTGAGGTGTAATCCATACTGAAGGCTATTGTCCTTACGCTTCCTCAAGAAGTGCTTCAAATCCCCTTCCCTTTCACCCATCAAGACTCTGTCATCAGTATCTCAC
>PVJH01041462.1:0-14975 GCA_004026705.1 Nesogale talazaci | reverse complement strand
CTATGTGCAGGTGGCATGGTCCCCTACAAGGAAAAATCCCAAAGACTTGGCAAGAAAATTGTGGGACCTAATTTACTAAGGAAGAGAACTCAAAACCCCCGAAAATTATGCCACTTACAACAGCCCCCCAGAAGATGACATGCTTAGGAATAAATGGAGAACTACAACCCAAAGAGACCTGCATTCATGGAAGACTATACCATGCTCACAGATAGTAAGACTTTTCATTGCAAAGATATCAATATTATCCCAAATAATCTATACATATAATGCAATCCCAACCACGATTCTTTGAAGAGATAGAAAAACTAATCATCAGCATGAGATGGTGTGGCAGTCATGTGCTTATGTCAATTTTATGATGGAGATGTAGGGGTGGAGTCTAGCCTGTTCATCTGGAGATAGCCATTGAGTAGCCAATGAGGGCTCCATGTGGGCATGGCTTTCTCCTGAGACTTCTGGGAAATCTCATGATATTTCCCTCATGGAGATGAGAAGCTATCTCCCCCAGTTGTTGGGAGTGAGTCTCAGAGACAACGAACTACGGACAAGACAAGATGGCAGCATCTGAGGAGCTGAAGGAGCCGGAGGAGAAGCCACACGGCCTTGCCCTGATGGAGCCAGACCCGTGAAGCTGGAGAAGCCACATGGAGACCCCTGCCAGCGCTGAGTGGCTTCTACCACCACTGGATGCTGTTGATGGACCCTAAGCCCTGGAAATCAGGAGTCATGGGGAGACCCCTGCCAGCGCCAGGACTCTGCACCCACTGACCTGTGACTTTGTGAGTCGGAAGGAGACTTTATAGACTGATATTGGGCATATGGACTAATATCAGACTTAGGACTTTGTACTAGACTGGGTTGGGATGCTTTCTCGATGTCCCATTCCTCTTGTATATAAACCGTACCCTGATATCCATATGCATGTCTATGAATTTGTGTCTCTAGTCTACCCGGACTAGAAAGAAAGAGATCCTTTATAAGCAAAGCATTTCTACAGAAGGACAAAGCAAGAGTCGTCTCACTTTCCAATCTCACAATCTACTAGAGAGCCACAGTAGTCAGAACAGCCTCGTTCTGGCACAATTGTAGATACACAGACCACTAGAACAGAACTGAGGACGCAGGAGTAAGTCCATCCACCTAGAGACAACTGTTTTTTTTTTCCCAGAAAGGGCCCAAACACATTAAATAGGGAAGCAATTGTCTCTGTAACAAATGGGTGCTAAAAACAAAACAAACGGTGCTGGCAAAACTAAATGCCAGGCTGAGCCCCGGTGGCGTAGTGGTTGTGCGCAGGACTGCGGCCCACTGGGACGGAGGTTCAAATCCAGCAGTGGGGCTGGGCCTCCTACTCCCACCACCGGAGAGCAGTGATGCCCCCTCCCCAAAAAACAAAACTGAATGCCAAAGGCAGAATGAAGAAACCAGGCCCGTATCTCACATCATATACAAAAAAATAACTCAAGACGGATTGAAGACTTAAATGAAAAACCTAGAACTACAGAGACCACCGATGGGAAACTAGAGATAAATTTAGAGGCCCTCATATCAAGAGCTTCATGTCAAGATGCAATTATATATTGGGGTAGTTACATAATCTGGTGTCGACTTGCAAAGGGGTGGAGTCTGGTCTCCTTTGGAAGCACAATCGAGATAAATAGTTCTCGGGATGCAGGATACATACAGACTATTTTGTCTTCCTGCAGGCAAGGCACATGGAGCTACACTAGAACCCTGGAGCTGGAGGGCCCGCGTGGAGACCCCTGCCAGCATTGAAATGTTTCCTCTGCCACTGGATCCACAAGACTGGCTACCCACTGGCGTGTGATCTCCCTGCGTTTGGCATCATTGTCTGTGTTGCGTGAATCTGAAGAGGAAGCTATAGATTGGTATCGGACGTATGGACTTGACCTGGACTGGGCTGGGGTGTTTTCTAATATACAATTGGTCTTTTATATAACTCTTTCTTATACACCTATGAGTGTCTCTGAATTTGTTTCTCTAGTCCACCCAGGCCAACACAGACATCACGAAGGCAGCCCAGCCCAGTCCAACTAAAGCCCTCCGCTCCAACGTTGGTCCATCCGTCTCTTTCAGCCGGGGATGCAGACTGGCGAACTAGGAAGCAGAAGTTCACAGGCCGGTGGCTGAAGGGTTGTATAGACCCGAAGGTCAGGGAAAGCATGGTAGGGCACCAACAGCTCTCGGGGTTGAGTGACCCATGTAGAGCTGCCCCTGGAGGCAGACCCAGAGTCTCCATTAAGTCCTAGCGAGGGGGAATGCAAAGTGGCAGAAAGAGAGGCAGTCACAGAGTCCCTCGCTCTTCTACAAAAGGCCACACCCCCAAGGAGGTGTCATTAAGCTACCACTCGATTGGCAGGTTTGCCTCCACCTCTAGCCAGGAGTGTCTAGCTGACATAATTCCCTAACTGCCACTGTACATATCCTATCGGATTAAGAGCCAGGACACACATAGAGATAGACCCGCCTGTGTTCAGGACGGCACTGTTCACCTTAGTGAAGAGATAGGAAAAAGCTAAATGCCCATCTGTGGAAGAATGGAGGCTTAAACTTTGGGAGCCATACACCATGGACTACGACGCAGTGTTTAATGATGATGAATCTTAGAAACAACTCATAACACAGGGGAGCCTGGAGGGCATTGCGCCGAGTGAGACTCGCCAATCAAAGGAGGACAGCCATTGGGTGAGAGCAGTTTTCACCTGAAAAGAAGCCTTCTTTGATAGGTACCAGGAGTTGGAGGGGAAGGAGGAGTGGGGGCGGCAGGCCGGCTCTCAGGCGAGAAGACAAACAAGTGTTCACTTGGGTGTAGGTGAAGACAATATACAATAAGAGGAAGTTGGCGAATAAATTATGGAGATGGGAAGACACTGGGAGATTTGCAAGCGTGAAAGGGCACGAAGGCAAATACTGCACTATACCCACTCCTGCAGCAGTGAGGATCTGTGACTAAATGCTTGGATAGGCACTCGGGTCCAACAGTTACGGGAAGGAGCGTGGATGGGGGATGGATCCACAAATATCCATCTACAGGTTGGACAGAGGATATTTGCGCTCATGTATTGACCTTTGCCCCAAATATATCCATGAAGGTGGTGGCGCATCTAGGGGTGGGGGGAATGATGAAAACTTCTCAGACAGAACCAAATACCTGGAGGAAATGCGTCACAGAGCCTGGAGGCCAGGACCCCCGTCTGTGGGAACACTCAAGTCGATCAGCACAGCGTGGTTCCAAGGACGAGGCTCCACATCCCACATTTGGGAACAGAGACTGGGCATGCAAGCCTGTGAGTGGCAGCTACTGGCTCTCCTCATCCAGAGGAAAAAGAGGGATCAAAAGGGACGGACATCTAGAAACCACGAGTCCAGCGGGCTCAAGGGCCACGCCAACATCAGTCTCCACAACCCAGAGACCAGAAGAGCTGGATGGTGCCCGACCACCACGCCGAACTGCTCTGAAAAGCATCACGGTAGAAAGTTCTGGACAGGGGGGTGGGGTGGGGGATGTGAAAGAGAACGCCGAGTCACCCAAGAGGTCAGGCTCCTTGGTCAGATGGAGGCCAGTGGAACCCCCAAGACGATGACCCTGCGTCACCCTCCCCGTCCACATCTGAGCTCACTTCCACATTAGAATCGTCAGCCGTGTGAGCTCACAGGGGCAGCCTTTACCCAGGGACGAGGCTCAGAGGGTGAGGGAAAGAGGAGGGAAGGAAACAGGGAGGAAGTAGGATAAAGTGTGTGTGGGGGGACATCAAGACCTTGAGGGGATCTCAGTGCATTAACGGAAGCAAAAGGGGAATGCACTCTGTCGGACGTAGAACTCATCAGTGCATCTGTCGACCTTCCATGAGAATTTTTAGAAAAAAACAATATTTTTAAAATAAAACGAGTAAAAAATAATAATGACAACCAGCAGCGATGAACAGGACGGCAGTCGTGCCTCGGGACAAAACCTCCACAGTGCGAGGTGTCGTTGTCACTGGGTGATGATGACCGCTCTGGCCCGAGCACCTTCCAGGCAAAGCCAGAGCCGCCGACATCATGCCAGTTCCGACCCACAGCCAGTCTATGGGGCAGAAGAGAACTGCCCACGCAGCCCCCCACCCCCTGCCCCGGGTCTCTGGAGCTGTAAGTCTGGGAGCACAGGGTGTCTTTCTCCCCCAGAGCAGACTGATGGGCTCAAGTTGGCGGCACCAGGTTTCCCAGCCCAAGGCGTAACCCACTACCCCGCAGAACTCCCTCCCAGGGCATCCGAAGGCCCAGCAAGTCGATGAGCAACGGGCGGGTCAGCCCCAAGGACTGGGCTTACTAAACAAACGCTTTTGTCGTTAGGCTATCTCATTGTCTTTCTTCCGAAACATGGCGCCCAACGTTTATAGACAGCCCTTTTGCTGTCACCTCCTCTGACAGTCTGCAGCCACTGCCTCTCACTGCTGTGTCCCTGATGCCCCCAATCAATCCTCCAGCAAGATTTTCCCCTGTCCTGCCAGAATAGGTTAGTCCCTGGAATTGGCTGTAAGATAGCCCTGACCTGTTATCCTGTGATGAAGTGAGGATGTCCCCTTGAATGTGAATTTCTGATAGCCCTGACCTGTTATCCTGTGATGAAGTGAGAATGTCCCCTTGAATGTGAATTTCTGGAGGTCTCAGTACCACAGGGGGCGATGGGGTGCCCCTTCCAGCGAAGCTGCCATTTGAATACGAGCACAGCAGCTGTGAAGCCCATCCTTGCCGTGAGGACATGTGCTCCGGCAGCAAAAGCTCGTTAAGTCTCTGTGAAGTCCTCCTGCTCCAGAAGAGCAGTTCTCAACCTGTGGGTCGCGACCCTTTGGGGTCAGCCCCTTTCACAGGGGTCACCCCATTCATAGCAATAGCAAAATGATTCTGAGAAAGTAGCAACAAAAATAATTTTATGGTTGGGGGTTGCCACCACAGGAGGGACCGTATTAAAGGGTCACGGCATTAGGAAGGTTGAGAACCCCTGCTCTAAAAGGAGTTCCCAAAGCTCCCTGGTGTACAATGGCCCATTCGCCAGTTGGCAAGTGGCTTAGTCATGCAGAAACCATTTGTGTGAGTCTGGGTAGACTAGAGAAACAAATTCATCAACACGCACATGTATATAAGGGAGACATTTACATAGAAGAGGCAGAGAACATTGAGAAAGAATTCCAACCCAGTCGAGTCTACGCCCACAACTCTGATATTAGCTCATATGTCCAATACCAGTCTATAAAATCTTCTTCAGATTCATGAGGCACTTGCCACGACACCAGGACAATCACAGGTCAGTGGGTGCTGAGTTAAGCCCAGGTGACTTCTCTAGGATGTCTCACAGGGTGTCAGCCTTGTGTCTTGTCAGCAGAGCGTCTCCAAGGGACTGAGTGATGATTCTCTCCCCTCCAATGGGGAAATATGGCCGGATTTCCCAGAGTTCTCAGAAGAAAACCATGCCCACCCAGAGGTTTCATTGGCCATCTCCAGATTGACAGGCTAGCCTCCACCCCCACACTCTTCGTCCTCAAGCTGACACCAGATCAGGTGAATGCCACACCATTCAGAAGATGTGTCACTGACTGGATTCATACATGCAGATCACTGAAGTCTTTAATTCATATTTTAATACCGATTTCTATTGGAGACACAAGGGTTTGCTGATGCTGCTATTTATTGCCCACATCCCTGTACTCCCTTTTTTGAAGAAAAATTCTATTTTCAGGTCCCCTGGGTGCCTGGAAGGTGCCCTGGTGGACCCAGGAATGAAGCCCTGGACTACTGGCCACAGAGGCAGGGTTTGCAGCGTCCCGACCTTCTCCAAGAGAAGAAGCTGAGGCTCCCTGCTCCAGTAAAGGAACCCCTTTCCAGAGCCCCTAAGAAACACGTCTACCGCGTCTTATCAGGTTGTTCTTGACCTGGAATCGACTCACTACCATCTGGGGTTTCTGGAAGGGGCCCTGGTGGCACTGGGGTTAATCACTTTGCTAGCAGAGGTTGTAGCATTCTGTAGGAGAGAGAGAGAGGCGGTCCACTCCTGGAAAGGTTTCCGCCCCCCCACCCCCACCCCCCCGCAACTTCCAGGGGCTGTTCTTTGTCCCACGAGGTCACGAGTCGGAATTCGCGTGAAACAATGTCTTTTGGGGAGGGCTGGTATCTGGCGGGTCTGGGTGGAGCACCCCCAGCCACTGAGCACAGGAAATGAGCAAACCCAACAGAGGGGGCTGCGCAGGGGGATAAGGTGTGAGGCCCGGGAGGCATGGCGGGCAGGAGTTTCAAAGGAAAACAGGAAGCCTGTGACCTGCCCTGCTGGCCTCTTGGCCCAGTTTTTGTCTTTGTGACTGAAACTCCCAAAGGCAGCCGGCCACCAGCTTCCTCCCCTGGCTCTGAGCGAAGCCGCAGAGAAGTCCCAGCACGCACCACACCATCTCCCCAGGCTCGGCCACTCTCAGAACTGCGTCTCAGCTGAGCCCCGGTGGCGCAGTGGTTGCGTGCGGGACAGCGGCCCACAGGGTGGACGGTTCAAATCCAGCAGCAGCTCTCCAGGAGCAAGGCTAGCCTTCCTACTCCCACCAGGGCAGTGATGCCACACACACACAAAAAGAACCACATTTCTGGCCTTGGAAGGTCAGAGCTCTGCCCAAAGCTTCTTCCTCTGAAACAGGGAGCTGAGTCCTTCTTCCTCCTCTGTTTGGAGTCTGGAAGGTCCACTGACACCTGTTCACTTTGGGGTGACCCTGCTGCCCTTGGAAAAACCAGTGACTTAGCTTCCAGCCTTGCAGCAACACACAAGCCCCCTCAGTACACCAGACGGACGTACACATGGTGGGTATGCGTGTGACAGTCAGATGTGTGACCGTCACTTAATCTGGTGTCAATCTGAGGATGAAGAGTGTAGGGGTGGAGTCTAGCCTGTCCATCTGGACATAGCCAATGAAAGCTTTGTGTGGGTGTGGTCTTCTCCTGAGAATTCTGGGAAATCCAGCTGTATTTTCCCCCTTGGAGGTGCGAGACTCACTCTCAGTCCCTTGGAAACGCTCTGCTGACAGGACACAAGGCTCACTCCCGAGAGACGTTGCAACTGAGAAGACACATGGCAGCATGCTGATAGACCCTGAGTCCTGGAAGGTGGAGGAGTCGCGGGGAGGCCCAGAGAAAGCCCTGTTTCAATGCCAAGCCCCAAGCCGCCCAGCTTCAACTCCAGTCCTACCTCCTGCCAGCGCTGAGATGCTTCTACCGCCACTGGATCCACAAGACTCTGCACCCACTGGCCTGTGGTTGTCCTGGCGTCGTTGCACATGCTTCGTAAATCAGAAGGAGACTTTATAGACTGCCATGGGACATCTGGGCTAATATTGGATTTATGACCTTGGACTGGACTGGGTTGGGCTGCTTCTCTCAACGATCCATTCCTCTCGTCTATAAGCCTCTCCCTGATATGCATATGTGCGTCTGTGGATCTGTTTCTCTGCTCTACACAGACTCACACAGATGTTGACTATAGAAGACGGCAGATGGACGGCGCGTGAGAACCGTGGAGCTGGAGAGCAGTGTTCGGCGTACCAGAGACTGCTGGACAGTCAGACGGATCGGTGGCGGCAGAAGTTAGGTCGGAGTGCGCCTTAGAGACAAGGATGGCAAGACTATGTCTCACCTACGTGGGACGTGTCATCAGGAGAGACCCGTCCCCGGAGAAAGACCTCACATTTGGCAAAGCAGAGGGGTGGCAAAACAGGGGGGAAGGCCGTCCAGGGATGGGTGAGCACAGCGACTACATGGACGAGCCCAGACACGGGGACGAGGGTGAGACGGCACAGGACCGGCCAGCACTGGTCTGAGGCCAGAGGCTGAGCCGCCGCGAGCCTTGCTCTCCTGGATCGGGAGTGGGGTGTGGACACCACCTCCTGGACTCAGCAGCAGCCCGTAGGCTCAGCTGAGCCCTGTCGGCGCTCAGGAGAGCATTGCTGAATGGACGGCCCTGTGGTCGCAGGCAGGAGACGAGCCAGTCAGGGTGCGGTGTGGCAACAATGAAACGTACAATTCTTCTCTAGTTCTTCAACGCTTCCTCCTCCCCACCCCGCTGTCATGCTCCCAGTTCTACCTGGCAAAGCCGGCTGGACCAGAGGCTGTACACTGGTACACACAGGAACCGGAAACACAGGGACTCCAGGATAGAAGATCCCTTCAGGACCAGTGGGGAGAGCGGTGAGATTGGGAGGGTGGAGGGAAGGTGGAGTAGAAAGGGGGAACTGATTCCAAGGATCTATAGATGACCTCCTCCCTTGGGGGGGGCGTGCGAGGCGGACAACAGGAAAGTGGGTAAAGGGAGATATGGGGCAGTGTAAGACATGACAAAACCATAGTAATTTATAAATTATCAAGGGTGCATGAGGGAGAGGGAAGCAGGGGGGGGAACGGGGAGCTAATACCAAGGGTTCAATTAGAAAGCAAATGTTTTGAGAATGATGGCTACAAATGTGCTTGGCATACAATGGGGTGGATGCATGCATTGTGACAAGAGAGAGGTGCACGAGCCCCCAATAAAATGATGTTTTAATGGTGTGTGTGGTAGTTGTATAATCATTTGTCAATTTGAGGATTAAGAATGTAGGGGTGGAGTCTAGCCTGACAGCCAGATCATAGCCAACGAGACCTCTGTGTGGGCGTGGGCGTTACCTGAGAATTCTGGGAAACCTGGAGGTACTTCCTTCTTGGAGACGGGAGACACTGTCTCGCTTGTTTCACTTCCCTGGAGACTTTGCACTGACAACACTGGCTGCCTGAGAGACTCGGCTGACACGGCTGGCTCCCCGCCAGACATCCCTGAAGAGAAGCCACATGGACCTGCCCTGATGCAGCCAGAACCCTGGACCCAGAGGAGCCACGTGGAGACCCCTGCCCGCGCCGAGACGCTCACACCACCACTGGATCCCGAGACTGTCTGCCCACTGGCTTCTGACCGTTCTGCATTTGGCGTCATTGCATGTGCTTCGTGAGTCCAAAGAGGACTTCGTAGATTGTTGTCAGACACATGAGCTAATATCTGCCTTGATCTGGACTGGGCTGAGATATTTTCTTAATGTTCAATTACCCTTTCTATAAAACTCTCATATCCATATGCATACTTATGAATCTGTTTCTCTAGTCGACCCGGACTAACATAGTGGGTGTCCCAGTCAACCTGCTCTTCTAACGAAGGAACCAAAGGAGGAAGATCCAGGTCAGCAGCCCACTGCCTCCATCCTCACTGTCCCTCTGATGGCACTCTGGACTTCTTCTTCACACCTCTGGGGTTTCGTGGGGAAGCCAACAGAGAACCACGGATCAGGGTCAGGAGCAACGCCGAGTACAGGTCAATCAGAATGCAACCCAGGTCTCACCCAAGATGAAGACTGTGAAAAGAAGACAAAGAAGACCGTGAGCATGAAGGTTTTATTTTGGTTGATGAATCAAAGAGTAAAGCAGGACTAGAGTCGCCAAGTTTCCTGAAAAAGGGGGGTGGGATTTATGGTTTTATATGTGTACTCTAGGAAGTAAATGGAGGGGGTTATGAATATGTCACAGATTTTGGAAAGGTGGCCATGAATATGCATTAGGGAGGGGTGATGATTCTTGATAGATTGTGGCTTACTGGATCTCTTCCTTTCAAATGTTTTTCTGAGATGATCTGGTGACATCTCTGGTAACTTTTGGCTCCTTGACCAAAGTACTTGTGTTCCAGGGTGACCTAACGGTTGTGCCTGGGGCTGAGCCCCGGTGGCGTAGTGGTTGTGTGCAGGATTGCGGCCCACTGGGTTCAATTCCAGCAGTGGGACTGGGCCTCCTACTCCTACCGCCAGAGAGCAGGGATGCCCCCCCCAAAAAAAAAACCCCAAAGAATATCCTATATGAAAAAAGCAAAAGGCCTTTAAAAAGGCAGGAAAGAAAGACAACACCAAAATGGATGTCAGAGGAAACTGAAATTTGCTCAAGAAAGTTGACTCGCTAAAGCAAAGGAAAGCAATGACGACATAACAAGCTGAACAGAAGATTTCAGAAGCTGGCTTGAGAACACAAAGCAACGCAGCAAAATGTGCGAAGACCCAGAGTTAGAAAACCCCACAGTAAGAATGTGCTTGGCATTTCTCAAGCTGAAGGAAATGAAGAGTGGGTATTTTAATATCATGCCTCAACTTTCCATGTTGAAGGAGTCTATGGGCAACATAGTGAACCGTGCAGGAAGTACCAAAAGAAGAGGGAAGGAATACACAGAGTCACTGCACCAAAACAAGAATGTGTAGCTATTCAGTCATTTCAAGAAGTAGCATGGCTCAAGAACAGATGGTATCAGACGAAGATATTCAAGTCACACTGAAGGTGTTGAAAACAAGCTTCCAGGAAATGACGGAACACCAACTGATATGTTTCCACAACCAGATGTGGGGCGAGAGGTGCTCACTGGTCTAAGGCAAGTAATTTGGGAGACAGCTATCTGGCCAACCAACCAGAACAGATCGCTATTTGTGCCCATTGCAAAGAAAGATGATTCAGTAAGCTGTCGAAAAACTCAAACAATATCATGACTATCACACAGGTCAAAGTTTGCTGAAGATAATTCCAAATAGGTAACAGCAAGATGCCCATAGGCTCAAGAAAGATTTGGAAGATGACACGGAATGAGAAATACACGTGCTGCTATGGGAAAGGATTGGGGTTGAAACCACAGACTACCAGACAATACGTTTGACTGACTGGGCAAAGGCATGCAATTACCTTGATCGTAGCAATAACACATTATGGATAGCCTTGTAAAGAATGGGGGTTCCATAATGCTTAATTGTCCTCAGGTGGAACCTGTGACAGTACAAAGAAGGCAGTCGCTAGAACAGAACAAGAGGCTATTGTGTGGTTTAGAATCAGGAAAGGTGTGTGTGTGGGGGGGGGGGGGGAGTTCTCTCTCTTCACCACCCTTATTAAATCTGCGATGGAACCCTGGTGGCACAATGGGTAAGTGCTTGGCTGCCAACCAAAAGGCTGGCAGTTTGAGGCCGGCCTCCGCTCTGCCAGAGAACGATGTGGCAATCCGCTTCCATAGAGATGACAGCCTGGGAAACCCCATGGGCCTGGCTGCCCCATCCCTCAGGGGTGCTACAAGTCAGAACCAACTTGATGGCAAGGGGTTGGGTTTCCGTTGGGTTGCTATGGGGTGGATTTCTGCCCCCGGCTCTAAGCGCTGATGGTGGAAATTGAAGACATCGGAGAGCAGGGAGGGTGATGGGGAGTCTGGTGGCTGCAGGAACCCTGCCTCATTCACTCGCCTATGAGCACCTGCTTTGTACACAGGCCTGTGCAGGGCGCTGAGACGACAGGAATGCTTGTCTCTCACCGAGCTGACGTTCTAGTGGGAGACAAACATCTCGTGACCCGGCAATCCCAACGGAAGGTCATCAGACCTACACAAGGGAGCCAGGGACTGGGGGAAGAAGCCCCCGGGAGGCGCTGACTCAGCTTGGGCAGAGAAGGGGGTAGCTGGGAAAGGTTTTGGAGAGGTGGGAGCCCTGAAGAATGTATAGAAATTGCCCACAGCGTAACTGCTGCCAAAGGTTTCCAAGGCTGGGGAGTCATATCCTGGAACAGGCGGGGTTTTGTTCTGGCAGACACAGGCATGCTGTGGCGTTGGAAATGACTCCAGGGCCCTGAACTACAATGAACCCTAATATCTAAGGCAGTGGGTCTCAACCTTCCGAATGCCACGGCCCTTTAATACAGCTTTTTAAGGCATCACTGCCCTCTGGTGGTGGGAGTAGGAGGCCCAGCCTTTGCTCCTGTGGAGCTGGAATTGAACCTCCATCCCAGTGGGCCGCAGTCCCGCGCACAACCACTGCGCCACTGGGGCTCAGCCCTTTAGTACAGTTCTTCATGTTACCCCCCAACCATAAAACTATTTCTGTTGTTACCTCATAGCTGTCATTTTGCTACTGTCGGGAATCGTCAGGTAGACATCTGAAATGCAGGATGTCTTTTCGTTGTTACAAATGGACCCTAACCACTGCTTGAATATAAAAAGACCAATCAGCATCCAGATTAAGTTCCCAGGTACAGCTGCTTTTTTGCAGTAGTTGATGGATTTACAGTGCATGAATTTACATGAACCCAGTCATCGCAATTCACGAAGTCTCATTTAACTCCAATACTGCTGCTTTCAACACTGCAGCTGCTTTCTGCGCAGTAACTGCTCTCTACGGGTGTGTGACTGGTCTGCATAAGGACATTATGGTGCCAACCCTGTCACCTACACCTGTATTTGTGTAGGGGTGAGGTTGGCACGATGACATCATTATGCCAAGTACAGTATGTGGGCCTATCTGCATGTGGGCAGACCTGTCTGGAGACAGATAGAGGAGCAGCGTCATGGTTCCTAAGAGCATCAGAAATCGTGTTTTCCGATGGTTCCTTCTCCACCCCCCTGGGCCCCCCTACCAAGGGGTCTCGACCCACAGGTTGAGAACCGCTGCTCTAAGGCGTTTGACTCTCAGATCTTTCTTGCCTGGGGCAGTTGGTGGTTCTGACCACAGACCTTCCTGCTAGCCACCGAATGCTTTAACCCCCGTGCCACCAGGGATCCTTCCTTCACCCAGCACTGAGCAGCCAGTTAGGCAAGCCAATGGGAAAACCCAGAAATAGACCTCTACAGAGCATCAACTGGCGAAGGGGCCCAGCTGCTGAGGGGTTGGAGGTGCCGCTGAAGAAAGGCCGGGCAACCAGGTTTGGAGGACCGCCCCCCTTCCAAGGCACAGTTCTATTTGCATGCGCGCACACACACACACACACACACACACACACACGGCGGTTGCGGGGGACCCCACAGAAGACATCACGCCCAATTCAGGCACAGGGTGTCTGTGATGTGATGGGGGCTGTCCAAGGTGGGGGCTAAGGGTTTGAGAAGGCGTCAGGTGGCTGAGGTGGAGAGGACCGTAAGAGGCACTGGATGACAGCATGCTCTTCAGTACACCGGACAGCTTCCCCTGAGCCCACCTGCTTGCCGCCTTCTCCTTGGCCCACTGAGGACCAATTGGGACCATGTTCCACTGGACTGATGCAGTTCCCCCCTCATTGGTGCTCCCCCTCCACCCCCCACCCCCCATTGCTCTCCCACAATAGCCAGAGGAGGCCAAAGTCCTGAGTGAGTGAAGTCTATGTTTGGGCAGCTGCAGGTGTCCACCCCACCCCCCTCCTGCCCCACCCAACTGAGTCAGGCCTAGTCCCGCCCTCGTGAAGCTGCCTTGCTAATCGGGTCTGGCGAGCTCCGGCCAGCTCCTGGCGCGGGCAGCGGCAACAGCCCAGAGCAGGCCTTTCTCCTGAGCTTTGAAGTTGAGTTCCCAGAGGCAGGATTCCGAGCCAGTGTCCCCCTTCCCCCGCCCCTCCATCCTCCATCGCCCCCCAGCTACAAAGACGTATCAGCACCTAGACAGGCACAACCCTGAACCCAGGCCTGGGCCTCATGCTGACCAGGGGGCAGGTGGGGGAGCAAGGCTCAGAGAGGAACTGCCTCGGGTCACACAGCCGGGCTCAGGGCTCAGGACCCAACTAGTTTTCCGAGACAGCGGTGTGGTCAGGTGCCCTGGATGCAAACCTCAGATCTGACGGGACGCCCTGGGTGATTCAGGGGTAGGTCACTCCACCTCCTGGGGCCTCCGACTCTCTGTACCAGGGACAGCGTGATAGCATCCACACCTGGAGACATCACACCCAACCCGCAGCTGCTGCTGACCCAAGTCTGACACACGGCACCGTGGGACGACTCCTGAGGGGTTCCCCCCCCCCCCCCAGGTTGTAGGCCTCCCTGACAGCCTCTCTTTTTCTCCTGGGGGAAGCCTCAAACCACCGATCCTGCAGTTGGCTGAGTGCTTGCTTAACCACCGGGCTGCCGGAGGCTTGCAAAACGCACAGGATTCCTGCTACTCCCACCACCAGGGGCAGTGAAGCCCAAAAAACAAAAACAAAAACAAAAAACGAAAACACAGGATTGAGAGGAACCAGGAAGAGGCCAGGCAGCTGGGGCTGGAAAAGCTGTGGGAGGAGGTTCGGGAGATCCAGGTGAGGGGGGAAGTGGGCTCCATGTCTTAACTGCAGCTGAGTGGGGAGTCAGGGAGAACTCTGAACAGGCGCTCCCCAGTTTCCTCTGAGCAGGGAAAAGGTGGTGACCGGCAGCTGGGGAGAAGTGGGAGGTGGGGAGGAATCGGAGCACAGCATCCCAGTTTCCTGCCTGACTGGGGCTTTCCCAAACTTGCAGCCCGCCAGTCTGACAGGTGAGGTGAGGGTGCCACCCGTTGATGGGCGGGGCTGCACCTGGCCAGGCTGCTTCGCTGCCAACACAGGTGTGCACCTGCCAGGCTGGGGGCTGCCGCTGTCGGGCCCTCAGGAGCCTGGATGCTCTGGTGGGCCTATGAGGGCTCCCCAGATGCAGGCTTCCCTCCCGTGAGCCCCGGATGACAAGCTCTGTTTATGCCTTAAACTAACTCTCTCTGAGACAGGTGGAAGCGGCAGTCCAGTAGGAGGGAGCTGCCGGTGGTGGGGAAAGACATGGCACCCATCAGCGCAGTCAGGGCTGGGGTCCCGTGTGTGTGTTCTAGAAATGTCAGATCTGTGAAGACTTGAATCCCGCCATCCCTACATTCGGCTTCCAAGGCCGGCCAGCCGGCTCCAACCTCCTGGACTAGACTAGTTCTGCCCGGTCCCCAGCCAGATCCTGAGTCACATCTCCCAGCGCCGGAGGCCCAGCTGGGTCACCTCCCTCCTATCCCGCCCTCCCCTCCCCCCCAGTTCCACCCTGGGCAGGTGCAAGGCCTCGGTTTCCTCAACTGTAAATAGAACAAGAATAGTTCCTTTGCCTGTGGAGTGCCGATGCACTGAGCACGAGGGTGATGCTGGAGACTTGAACTTTCTAGCCAGCAGTCACAGCAGGGCAGAGAGCTGCC
>PVJH01041461.1:0-14927 GCA_004026705.1 Nesogale talazaci | reverse complement strand
TAGGCCAGCAGTGGGCACCTCAGCCTGTCCTGGGCTCTTGGATCATCTCACGCCTACCTCTACCCTGGCAAACATCCTCCCTCTTGCCCCTTTGCACTAGCCCCCCCAGGTGTCCAACTTCAGTCCTTCGGAGTGGAGCAGAGTGGGACTGCTCAGGCGCTTGGGACTGTGCTGGGGCTGCCGGCGGCACTAAGCATGGCTGGCACACAGAAGAAGGCACCCTGTAGTTTTCAGGCTTCAGTCCCTCCGAGGTCTTCAGGCTTCCTCCACAGAAGGGCGGATAGCCCAGGAGAAGTCTCCAGTCCCTACGTCCCACGAGCAGGGTCATCTTTTCTCCAGGACTCAACCAACCGCAAGATATCGTAAGCTCAGGGCAGGATCTACCAACATCTCAAGAAAAATAGCTTGCTGCGTCCTGACAGCGGGTCACAGAAGATGTAGGCCCCATTGCCCAATTTACCTTCATGATTCCTTAGTGTGACAAGTCATCCGAGTGATGGTGCGGTGGCAGAGGGAAGCCCTGGGTAGAAAAGCTGAGGCCCAGAGAGTTGAATTGGCAGAAACCCGGGTCCTGTCCATTGAATCTTCCTATTCCCTCCACTTCCTTCCAAACCTTCGTGTTACCACCCAGTGGTGACTGCACCTGCCATTTGCTGCAAAACCCAAACTCCAAACGCCCTGCCTGCAGGCGTCCCCCCACCCCCGTCTCAGAGTGACCCCCTGAGACAGAGAATGGCCCCTGTGGGTTTCTGAGAGGGTAACATTTTATGGGAGTGGAAAGTCTGCCCTTTCTCCCAAGGAAGGATCAGTGGATTCAAACTGCTCACCTTGCAGTGTGAAGCCCGTGGCGTAAGCCACACTGTCCCCAGGCTCCTTTTCCCGTCTCTTGTTTTTGCTGTGAGGTGCTATTGCATTGGCTCTGACCCATAGCAACTCTGAGCACAACAGAATGAGGCACCGCGTGGTCTTGGGCCCTCCTCTGAAATCTTCTGATGCCTGCGCCCATTGATGCAGTCACTGGGTCAAGCCGCCTTGGCAAGAATCTTCCTCTTCCCCCGCCCCCTCCCGCTAATCAAACATGCTGTCCTTCTCCAGGGACTGGTCTCTCCTAACAATCTGGCCCAAGTAGATAAGACGAAGTCTCGCCAATCTTGCCTCTAAGGAGCCCTCGGGCCGTGCTTCTTCCAAGACATGTCCTTTTAGCCGTCCACGGTGCCTTCAGTACTCTTCTCCAGCGTCTCAGTTCAAATGCGCCGGTTCTTCTACATCTCCCTCCCTCACTGTCCAACTTTCACATGCAGGTGAGGCAATGGAAATGACCATGGCTGGGGCAGACGCCCCCTAGTCCTCAGAGTGACATCCTTGCTCCTCGATACTCGAAAGAAGCCTCTGCAGCAGATTTACCTAATGCAACCCATCTTTCCATCTCTTACCCGCTGCTTCCATGAGCGTTGACTGTGGCTTCAAGCCAGACAAAGTCCTTGGCATCGTCAGCCTTTTCTCCACTGATCACGATGTGACCTGGGGGGCCTCTTGTGAGACTCTGGGTCACTAGACAGGGTTTTAGATCCAGGGACAGAAAGGGGGTCATTCCTGGGGGCTGGGGAGTTGTGCAGGCGGCTGACAGACTAGGATTGTGGAGTCAGGATAGTAAATTGACCAGATATCACGCTTTTTAACATTTGTCTCGTGTCTCGTGACATTTTATTTTATATTTTTTCGGCGCCAACATTTTAAAATTAAAATAAATACATTAAAATAGTGTTTTTGTATTCTATGAAAATTTTTGTTGCTTCATATAGGCCAAATTTTTAATCAAGGACCTCCCCCCCACCCTCACCCCGGTCAATGGTGTCCCACTTAAAATCTGGTCACTTTAGGATAGAGACATGCTGGGTAAGACAGAATGTTCTGGGGAGCATGGACTCTGGTGGGGAAGGCAGTGGAGTGCTGAGGTTTCAGCTCCTGGCCTAGCATTTCATTTGCGAGAGTCTCTGGGACCCAGCCCCGCTCAGCCCGGTAGCAGAGCCCTGGCCGGCTTCTGTGTTGATTGGACGTTGACTGTGGGAGTTCCTCATCTGTCTTGCTCTTCCTTGAGCCTGCTCTTGCCCCCTCAGTGCTGTCTGGGGGATTGCCACACACACCCCTTCAGGACCCTTTGCCCACTCTTCCAGTGGCTGTTGGAGCTGAAGCAGCGCTAGAGGCTGGCAGGCAGGCAAGCACAGAGTCCAGTCTGCGGGTCACAACCCATGCTAACTGCACCCCTACCCAGCTCAGGTTCTCGGGCCTGGCAGGCAAGGGGTGGTGAGCCTGCAGGCAGGTGTTGGTCTTCTCACCGAAGATGCACAGGGTCAGGAAGGGTCAAGTCTGAGCAGCCACAGAAGACCAGGCCTGCCTGGCACTCCCAACCCGGTGCCTACTCCCCTGTCCTTTCACAAGCCTTCGTGCCTGGGGCGGGGTTCTCTAAAGAGAAATTCCCAGGCAAAGTCAGCTCCTGACTCTGCCCGATTCTCAGAACCAGTGGGATCACTTTAAAAAAAATTGGATATCGCCGTCACATGATAGTATGGAAAAGGGCAAAAAGACTAGCCAGGAAAACAAGTCTCCCTCACACCTGTGTCTTGCAGCGGCCCTGGTCCCCTCTGGGAGGCAAGTGAGGTTATCAGACTCGGTGTCTTTCTGGAGGTCACCAAGATCACCCCATGGACTTAGAGCAGCACAAGGCCATGTCTTGCTTAGGTTTTGAGCCACAAGTGAGAAAGGACACATCTCTGGCTTTGAAGACTCTTTAGGGATGATCAGGAGCGAAACCCTTCCCACCACAGGCCTCTAGTCCAGTTCACTCCCTCCCCCCCCCCCCCAACCACACACACACACACACCTTTCCTCTCCATTCCTTACTGCAGGGGCAGAGGAGAAGGCAAACCCAAAGGAAGCCATCTCACTGCCACGGGGTCGGTGCCGACGCAGAGAAACCTGAAAGGACAGGGTGAGAATGCCCCTGTGAGTTTCTGAGACTATCGCTGTTTACAGGAGTGGAAAGGCCTGGCTTTCTCCCTCAGGGTCAGCTGGTGGTTTTGAACTGTGGACCTTGCAGATCGAAGCCCAATGTCCAACCGCGACAGCTATCAGGCTCCTAGAACGGAAGGCAGACCGATGGAACTTGTCTGCAAGGAGATGGGATGTTAAGGAGTCGTGAAGGTTATACAGCAAGCTGGGGAACCTCCTGTTTTCCCATCGTCATGTCCTCTCAACTATTAGAATCATTAGATCTTGACTGGAAATTTAATGCCACGTGATGATAAAATTCATCTGTCATAGTGATCCCGTGCTGCTACAACAGAAATAGCACAAACGGACGGCTTCAACAACAGAAATATATCCTCACACAGTTTGGGAGGCTGGAAGTCTGAATTCAGGGTGTCCCAGCTCCAGGAAAAGTCATTCTTTCTGCTCAACAGACAGTCCTTGACCCCTTTCAACATCTGTGGGCCCAACATGCCTCGGAGGTCTCTATGTGTCTCGACATGGAAAGACACGAGTCTTTCTTCTGGATCCAGGAGGTTCTCGGCATAGGGACCGTCCTCATTCCTATGATGCACTCTGCTTCCAGCTCTTCTTTCCTGGGGATGCTGAAGTTCTTTCTCAGCTTATTTCTTTCCTTTGTAGAATAAATGGGGATGCTGGTCACACCCCAAGAAACCTCCCCTTGCATCAGGTCAAGGCTGTGGCTTGAGTATGGGTATTCAGTTCACCCTATTCCTGTTTCATTAATTTAATAAGTATAACCTAACCCTTCCTCATAAATCACAGGCAGAGGGCCAGGGTTTATACCTATCAGAAAATGGAGGGTAATTACATCAGATCACAGAGTAGGGCACAACCAAACAATCCTGGGAAGCATGACCTAGGTAAGTTTTTATAGGGGACACAGTTCAATCCATGACACCATCCTAATATCCTCCTACTCTCATCATGCCCTCTCTTCACTTTGTAAGTGATCTCAACTTTTTAAATATCCCGTCGCCACAACAAACCTATGAACATCTCAAGGGTCGAGGCAAGGGCACTTCTTTTGTCAGTCCCTCAAAGCTGGACTCTGAGTCAGGTCCCTGAGCAGACCCTTAGCTGTATGCAGGGACACTGGACAGATCAAGAGGGTCCATTGTTCTGCTAGGGACTCCCTGAGGTCCTGGGATCTGCTTTCTGGGCATTGGCACCTCCCTAACCACCCAACACACTAAAACTTGGCTCTGAGTCTCAGTCCCTCTTATCTGCATGGTTGGCTTGGCTAATTCCTTTGCCCAGAGACCCAAGGCCATGGTTGGCTCCCGGGGCTGGAAAAACATTCTGTTCTTTGCCCATGAACTGTACAGAACGCTGCAAGTTGCAACAGGATACCAGAAGAGCTGGTCCTGTTCTGAACGACAAGGTGTGTGACTCGGGTACCCGAGGGAGGGGTTTCCTTTGTGAGCCCCATGTCTTCTTAATCCTTTCTTTCTATGACCCTTGCTTTTCTTCTGGGCTACACCCCAGTCAGTCTCCTGCTCTGCATTTTATGTGAAGATCATTTTCAGAAAAGTGGTGCTCTCAGAGCACAGCGCGCCCCGAATCCTTCAGTTCTCAGACAACAGATGGGGAGGAGAGCCATTGAGGGAGGCGTTGAGTCTTCCTAGCGCTCTGTCAGGAACAAGGGAGAGACTTTTGATTGGTCGCAGAGAACAGAAACCGGAAGCCATGGGTGTTAGTGAGATCAGGCTCCGTTCCAGATAGGGCTTCAAACCAGTTCTTCCCTGTTCAATCAGGGCCATCAAACCGAAAAGCTATTGACATTCAGAATGGACCAGAATCTGTCAAATGGGGGGACAACAACCAGGACAAGAACAACAGGAGGAGGACAAAATGTGGGTCTGTCTCCTGTTAGAGATACCCTCTCCATCCTGACCAACAAAACCAACAGGCTCCTAGGGTAGCAATTGCAGTAGGCTGGGTTGTCCACAGCAGATGTCTGCAAATTGCAGCTTGCAAGCCGTCTGCAGCTCATAAAGACATATGTGACTCTCTCTTTACAGTCACGCCGCTCTGGAGTGACACTGAACGTGAAAACAAAACCAACCTAGTTTCTTCTAAAGGATGTATGTTTGTAAAAACATATTTAAGGATGGAATAATTTTTTAATTGTTCTGAGGGATTGGATTGACTCTTCTGACTTAAAAAGTTTGCCAACTTCTGCCTACTCCCACCGCCGGAGAGCAGTGATGCCCCCCCCCCAAAAAAAAAAAAAGTTTGCCAACTTCTGATCTGGAGAACTAAAACCCAGTGAGAAAGAACTTTATGTCAAGACATAGTTGTATACCCACAAAGTCTCCCCGTCCAGTCTAAGTCAAGTCCATGGGTCCCCCGCTCGCTGGCGTCCTCATCAGACTCTTGTGGCTACAGGTCGATGACACAGAAAGGTGAAGCAGAAAAAAAGGAAAGAAAGAAAGAAAAGAAAGAGAGGCGAAGCAGGGCGTAGGGGGTTACCGAAGGCAAAGTTCAGTGGGTCCGAGTGTGATGGGAGCATGGCAGGGTACCAACAACGGCCAGAGCCGGAGGCAGACACTGAATCTAGCAAGGAAGAAGGTGAAGGGTAAGAGAGAGAGAAACTCCCAGTGTCTCTTTCATTAAAAGGCTCCGCCCACAAGAGGCATCAATCATCAGGCTGTTGACTGATTGACTGATGGACACGTCAGACTCTACCCTTACACTTCCATTCAAGTAGAAGTTGACATAAAATCTAGCCACTGCAGCAACACAATCTCTTGACCGGCAGAGTGGGAAGCAACAGCGCCCAGTTCAAAGACGGCCGCCCAGCACCCTGCACTGCGTGCGCCACTCAGTCTCCACAGCCTGAGAACCAGGCGACCCTTGCATTAGTCCACGGGACTCACTTATCACGCCTCTTCCCAGCCTCCCGGGAAGCCTCTCGGGCTTGGATCTATCATTTTTCCTGCCTTCATTATTGTTTCAGTACTCCTGCATTTTGCAAACTTGGGTCTGTTATGGCTTGGCTATGTTGGCCTTGATGGAACCAGTTCAAACTATTTTGAAGCTCTGATTCTAGAAGGGTGTGCAGTCATCAGTGACACGAGACTTTGGGAAGAAGGAGCCAGCAGGCAGGACCGTTGTGGTAGCTACATAAGGTCATGCCAACTTGAAATCTATACATGTGTAGGGGTGGAGCCTGGCCTGTGAATCAGATCGCAGCCTGATGACCTCACTTGGAGGCATGAATGAGATATCTACTTTCTAGAATTGGTCTCTCTCTCTCTCTCTCTCCCTCCCCCAACTTTCCTGTTTCCTGAGAGCTGCTGGATCCCTGCCGTGTGTTTCATCAACTCCAGAACCGCAGGACATCGCCCTGCCCTCCTGTGATCTTTCTACATTCCTTGCACGTGGCTTCATGAGTCTGAAGAGGGACTTCCGGGCGAGTATCGGACTTCCAGACTTGAGTGGGGCTGCACTGGAAGGTTTCGTGATCTAGAATCACTTCATGCTCTGAAGTTCTTCCCTCCATGTCGATTAATGTCAATGGATCTCTTTCTCTAGTCCACCCAGCTTGACTCACCCCCACTCAGCAGGAAAGCAGGTGGGGCTGCTGACTTGAGAGGATCCGAAAGGTCATGCAGCTGAAGGGAACAAAGCATGTGGAAGCGGCACAAAGGAAATCAGAAATGGCGTAGAAAAGAAAGCAAAGCGGGCAGATGGGGGTGGGGAGGGTGGAGTGACTAAGCATGGAGAAGAGAGGAGAGAATGGCACAGTGGAGGGGCAGGGGTGTGAAGTGAAGGGAAGGGGTGTGAAGAGAAGAGAAGGTCAATGAAGTCTGGAAGTTCCACTCAAGTGGAAAGGAATCATTAACTTACATTCACATTAAGCTTAACATTGACACCTGAACATTGATGTACTAACAAAAGAACACATCTGTCTTCTTCCCACCCTCCTCCTCCTTCTAAGACATCACAGTCCTGTTGGAGGAGAGGACCTGATCCAGGATCTCCCCAGTCTCCTGGGGAACAAAGATTTATTGTGGACTCTTCAGCCCCACTTTCCTGCTCAGAATTCCAACCATGGCCTTCTGCTATGTCCCACTTCACCCTTCCTCCTGGCCTCCCTCGTGCCGTGTTCCCACTGAATTTCTACCAGAAGGGTCTATGTTAGGGTGAACTAAATTGAGAGGAGACATGACCCTTGCATTGCATGGAACAGGTTGGTCCAATCGTTGGTCCAATCATTGCCCCTTGAAGAATAGTGACCTTTCTTTAATATAAAAATGATACCAGGGCTGAGTCCCGGTGGCGTAGTGGTTGTATGCAGGACTGCGGCCCCCAGGGTTGGTGGTTCAAATCCAGCAGCTGCTGTCCAGGAGCAAGGCTGGGCCTCCGTAGTCCCACCAGAGGGCAGTGATGCCCCTCCCCAAACAAAACAAAAATGAAACCATTTCTGCAATGGTATCATGTTTTCAGGGAAACTGTTGATAAAGTGTGAACACAACCACTCACCAATAACGTGGGCTCAGGCGGCCAATGATGATAGCAACAGCAACAAGAACAAGAACAAGGGTTTGTATTTATTGAGCAAGTACCATGTACCGGGCCCTGAGCTAAGTCTGGAATATGCATGACCCCCTTATTCTACACCCAAACCTGTGAGCTTAGTACTGTGATTGTCACTGTCTGGGGGAGGATGAACCTGCCCAAAGCCACATCCACCCCCACACTGACCTCATTACCCTCAACTCGGACCCTACCGAGCAGGGTGGAGCTGCCCCTGTGGGTGTCCAGACCGTCACCCTCTGTCAGAGGAGGGCCTCACCCTTCTCTAGATCTAGAGAGGTGCAAAGGGGGGGTTCACACCCAGGTGTGATACGTCACCACTGCTCTTTTTACCCCTCGTGCCTTCTTCCTGCCCAGGTTGGCCCCAGTCAAGGCCGAGGCCCTGCCCACCAGGTGCCTTCCTAAATGGTCGCCCTCCTCCCGCCACTCCCAAGTTCATTCAAATTCTTTAGTTTTTTTTTTTGGGGGGGGGGCATCACTGCCCTCAGGTGGTGGGCGTGGGAGGCCCAGCCTTGCTGCTGGATTTGAACCTCCAACCCAGTGGGCCGCAGTCCCGCACACAACTGCTACGTCACCAGGGCTCAGCCCTAGTCTAATTCTTTAGAAAGCATGAAGCGGTTGATGCTCTTCTCTTAACGATAGCATATTGCACACACACTCTAGAAAAGAAGACATGTAATTGTTTTTTAAAAGGGAGGGAGAACAAAGATCACCCATCAGCTAGACTCCAGAGACTACGCTGGAGACTGTGCTATGCGTCTCCTTCCTAACTTTTGCGTCAGAGAGGCCATCCCCGCTCACACCCGCCCCGGTATATTGTGCTTCCTGGGACTGCGTGCTGCAGAAGTCACGGTGTTCTTGTTTGACTAGTGACAGGCTTGTGGCAGCCCTGCCTTCTGCAAGTTCTATTGGCACCATTCCCGCCCCCCCTCCCCACAAACATGGACTCACTTGTCTCTGCATCGCATGTTGGCCAATCTCATGCTCTTTCAAATGTTTGCAAATCTTATTGACATTCAATAGACTCTAGTCAACACCCCCCCCCCGAAACCCCCCTAACTTGCTGGCGTTGAGTCGAGGCTGACTCAGTGACTCCCCCGGGGTTTCCAAGACTGTAACTTTCCTGGAGTAGAAACCCCTATCCGTCTCCTAAGGAGGTTTCGTGCTTTGAACTGCCGACCTTGCGGGTCACAGCCCAATGCGTCATCACCACCCCACCAGGCTTCCTCCACAGACTGCAGCGAAGTCTAAACGTAACGTGAGCCAAAGAATGAATGAGCTTTGCTTTGTTGCAACATTCACTGTTTTGCATCAGTCTGAAAGGAGCCTGCCAGCGTTCCGAGGCGTGCCTGCCATCCGGGCCAGGGCCACGAACCAGCCCCATGCTCACCACCGTGTCTATTCTGACTCGTTGTGGCCCCCTGGGAGAGAGCAGAACTGCTCCTTCAAATTTCTGAGACTGTACATTTTGACCGGAGTAGACAGCCTCATCTTTCTCCTGTGCGTCTGCTGGTGGATTTGAACCGCCAACCTTATGGGGAACAGCTCACTGCTTAGCCCACGGCACCATCAGGACTCCTTTCTGGGTCACTCACCTCAATAGAGAGAAGAGAGCGTGTGTGGTGGACCTTGACACCTGGACAGACTGTGGATGGAAACAAGCTTGGACAAGGACTAAGGAATGGGACTAAGAGGTAGCTGTCTTGACGAGGACGTGGGGAAAGGGGAGGAGAGCTCAGAGAGCCATGAACAAGAATGAAATCCAAGGGATGTGGAGTCAACAGGGGGAGTTTCTAAAGGTCCGGAGTGTAGGGTGGAGATGCGCGAGGTAAGCAGACTCCTCAGAAATCCAAGGTTCATATCAGAGGTCACTAGGAGTCCTGGTGGGGTGGCCATTTGAAATCACAGGAGAAAGAGGGGGCTTTCGACTCCTGTCCAGAGTTCCTGTCTTGGAGACTCGCAGGGCAGCTGCAGCCTGTCCTCTCTTAGGTCACAGTGAGTTGGCCCTGGCGGTGAGTTGACCAGTGGCTACTCAGAGGCAGAAGCAAAGACTGGACTGTAGAGGTTGAATAAAGGGAGATGTCAGGCGCGGCCCCCAGAGTGAATCGCTGTGGCCAGAATCGAGGGTGCCTTCACCGAGTCTCAGAAAGAGGGGGATGCACGTCTGGAGGGCTTTGAGACAGATGGACAGGGGGAGCGACCCCTCCTAGCTGCGGGGTCTTGAGAGGGGTATTCGATGCCTCCCTGAGGACTTGTGAATGGACAGGTGGAGAAATGAAGAGAGGAAGCGTCTCCAACTGAGACACTCCGTGAGGGCTGGGCTCCCCTGCATGGTCTGGGGCCCACCACACCCCAGCTCTGCTTAGATCCGCTGCATCCTTGGCCTCCACACAGGCCAGCCTGGCCCTCCCCAGGGACTAGTGCACTTCCACATCCTTGTTCACACCAACCACCCCACTTAACTGGCCTCCACGTGCGGGGCTGCAATCTTCCTGAATGCTCTCCCATGTCTTGTTTCACAACAGCATTCCTAGCTCTTGGGGGAGAGGGGAAGGGGATAAGGTGTGTGTGTGTGTGTGTGTGTGTGTGTGTGTGTGTGTTCTTGCTACATTTGGAGCCACAGCTACCGACCCACAGCAAAACCTTTGTACCTGTCTCTCTTTTCCACTCTTCTCTCCCAGTTTAACGCTCCACCTAAGGCTGAGCTTACCTGAGAGTCGCGGGCAGCCGTGGGTTCTTAGCATCAAACCTTGCCGGTTGGGACAGACTTAAGCGCGTGAGACGGGCTTCCACCCAGGTCCCTGCAACAACGACCTTCCTGACTGTCAGTGGGTCAGTTCCAACTCCCGGCGGCCTGCTGGGTGGCGCGGAGAACTGCTCCCCAGGGCTGGCCGGGTGGGCTGTCCTCTCCACAGAAGCGGATGAGCAGGCCGGCCTTTTCTTCCATGCAACCACCGGTGGGTCTGAATGGTTGACCATCGAGACCAGCTTCGACGGGCCCACACATCATCTGGCGAGCAGGTTAAATCGCATCTTTGGGTCCAGTGGGCTTGGGAGGGGGGCCGCGGTCTGGCATTTCTCACAAGCTCCCAGCTGAGGTCCATAGGCCACACTGAGACACGTGTGGGCCGGAGGTACTGTTCTGTTTAGTTTCTTTGGGCCTCATTAGATTCTTTTGGCCTCATCTGCCAACTGCGGCTCCGGCCGTGTCACTGGGTGGCAACCAGGATCAAAAACAACAAATAAAGCAACAATCAAAGGCACTGAGCAAAGGTTAAAGGTCACCATCGTGCATGTAATAGAGGACACACAATCCCTGGCTGGCTTCGCAGGCTAAGAGGGAGAGTGAGCTCTTCCTCTTCCAGGGGCTTCAAGGCGGTGTGAGCTGCAGTCTGCTGCAGGGTGAAGAGACAGCTTTTAAAATTTAGGCAAATCGTGGGGTCGCCCCCACTGAAAAGACAGAGAGAAGAAGTACTTTAAGGGCAGAAAGTCCCATGACGCTTGACCACACCACAGGGAAGAAAGCACAGGCCCAAGTCTTCCCAGAGAGGGCTCCATCCCCACTCAATCAAGTCCTGTCCATAGAAACCATTTCGCATCACACACCAGCCCGATCGACACAGATGAGCCTTTAGCTGTCCTACTTGCCCCGCTGTGTGACTCCCTCTTTCTTACCCTGGGAATGTGGCAATGGCCTTGGCCGCAATCTCCGTGGGCCCCCGCACCATGGTTTCTGTTGCTCCCACACAGACACGGCCTGATGTTTGCAACAGTTCTGTGCAACAGACTGTGTTCCCAGGAGGGCTCCTCCTGCCTCTGTCTGACGGTTCTCACTGTCCGCACACAGCCGGGTAGGATGGCATGAGTGTGAAAGCCATCCCCAACAGTGGTGACGGATGACGACACGGTGACCACCTGCGTGCTGACTCCAGGAAAGAGGTCGAACCAAACAAAACTCCTGGCGAGTCTGACCAGTCTATTTCAACTCACAGGCACAGAGCAGAACAGCCCCACGCCACGCCCGGAGGGTTTCCAAGACTAGACATCTTTCCGGGAGTAAAAGTCTCATCTTTCTTCTGCCAAGTGGCTGGTGCTTTTGAACTGCTGCCCTTTCAGTCCAGTGCTTACTGGACAGTGTCAGCAGGGCTCCTTAATTTCTTATTAAGTAAACACTCACTGTTGGTCTTTTCTTTAAGTTTAGGTCCCAGGTTGGTTGTGTGTGTGTGTGTGTGTGTGTGTGTGCAGGATCACGGGGTACATATTTTGTGCTCAGCAGACCGTGCTGGATGTCTAGGGTGAGAACTTGGGGACATCCCTGCAGCTGTCACCGCTGGATTTAGAAGGCAGGTGAGATCCCAATAGTGTGTCAAGAGAAAAAAGAGCAGGAGGTTGGGGACTGGACACTTGGGGACATTTGTCTCTCCTGCAGAGAGCAGGCTTGCTCTGCTCAAGACCTCCAAAGACCTCCCCCCTGACTCTGGAAGAAGGGGTGCTGAGCTGGGTGGGAGGTAAGGATAGCTGGGCCTGAACCTCCTTTTCACAACGGAACCCTAGACTTTCAGATGTGGTCCCCAAGTAGGATTACCTATAGGGGGACAGAGAGGCCTGAGAGGACTGACAAAGGAGAAAAAAAGACACTCATCAATGAGGCAGATTTGAACTTGTGTTCTATTGACTGCTCTCACCATTCTCAATGCACAATGGATCCCTATTTCACGGCGAACAGAGTGGTTTTTTTTTTCACGTTAAAGCATTGGTCGGTTACAGGTGAGCACGTAAAATGTACCACAGTTTGGTACCCCTGACCAGGCATCCTCTATGGTCTAGCTAAAAGACCTTCCTAAGTCAGAAATGGTCCAGGGTCTTGGCCTCTGCTCCTGTGTCAACCACCGAGAGGACCCGGACTGCTTTGCCCCCTGTGGCAGTCATGTACTTATGTTAATTTTATGATTGAGATGTAGGGCTGGAGTCTAGCCTGTTAATCTGGAGATAGCCATTGAGTAGCCAATGAGGCCTCTGTGTGGGCATGGCTTTCTCCTGATACGTCTGGGAAATCTCACAATATTTCCCTCATGGAGATGAGAAGCTATCTTCCCCGGTTGTTGGGAGTTAGTTCTCAGAGATGATGAATCACAGACAAGACAAGATGGCAGTGTCTGAGGAGCCGGAGGAAAAGCCACATGGCTTTGCCCTGATGGAGCCAGACCTCTGAAGCTGGAGAGGCCATGTGGGGACCCCTGCCAACGATGAATTGCTTTGGCCACCACTGGATGCTGTTGATGGACCCCAAGCCCTGGAAACGAGGAGCCATGGGGAGAGCCCTGCCAGCACCAGGACTCTGCACCCACTGACCTGTGACTTCGGGAGTCGGAAGGAGACTTTATAGACTGATATCAGGCATATGGATTAATATTGGACTTATGACTTTATACTGGACTAGATTGGGATACTTTCTAGATGTCCTATTTCTTTTATATATAAACCTTTTCCTTATATCCATATGCATGTCTATGAAATTTGTTCCTCTAGTCTACCTGGACTAACACCCCCCCCTCCCCCCCCAACCTGAGTGACTAGTGACTCCTCTGCTTTCTTGGAAGTCAGGGCCATCAGGGCCTGCATTCACCTGGATTCTATTTTTTTTTCCCTTTAACTCTCCTTATCTTCCACTGAGCTTAAAGATTCCTCTTTTGTTTGAAAAGCAAGGGCACGGTCCAGTAGAATTCCATTGTGAGCACTGAAATTGAAAGTCAGGTCATTTCCACAAGCCACAAAATCTTCTTTCGGATTTTGCTCAACCACTTAACAGTGCAACAGGCCTTCTTCCTGTATGAGCTCACATGGTCACCATTTGTTCTCAAGCACAGATGGTGACGTGGGTGGGCGTCAGGCCAGGTGGATGGACCTGGAACGTGGCAATGGAAGCAATGGGAATGTTGACCCAACACGGGACACGGGACCAATGTCCCTGAACAGTGTGTATAGAACTTGCTAAATGGGTAACAATGAGCTGCGCAAACCTTCTCCAGAAGCATAATCAAATATTTAATGAGAAAATAAAAGTCACTCTTATCAGGTGGGTTCAACAGAAACAAATGATGGCCAGATTTGACCTGTGGGTGGGAGTCTGAGGACCCCGGGTTGACCACCCTGTGGTTGAGAAGTCCGTTACTGCAGTCAGAAGCTTCCTAGAGGATACCATTTATGAGGGGCTATCTACAAACCCACGTGTCTTCCGCTCATCCACTTTGAGTCCTCTCAGAGGAGGCAGGCAGGCAGACCTTCTTAGCCCATTAGCTGACGTTTGCTGACCTTAATCAACATGTACCAGGAAACAGGTCCAGCATGTTGGGGCCAAGATAACATAATTTAGAGGGCAAATTGGGCTTTGGCTATGCCTGAGTGTGTCTGACTGCCTGTTTGCCTGGTGATTGAGGAACCTTCTGGGAAAGCTCTCATCCCAAAGGGCCAATGTGCTGGGCCTGGCCTGCTTAGCCCAGGAGAGACAGACTGGCCATCGCGGGAGTGGGCCCCGGTGTGTCTCAGATTAGACAGACAAAGACAGGAACATCTTTTGACTTTCAAATGGGTGGAGGCACAAGTAACTATAGGGCCCTCTCAATGGATGGAACACGATAAGGATAAATTCAGAATGTCTTTATTTTTGCAAAAGAGTATTGCTCAGTGTGGGCATCACAAGGCCTCTTCAGAGCTCATCCTGAAGTGGCACCAGAAGCTACCTGCTGGGAGTGGGTGGGGGTGTGTGTGTAGGACAACTCTAATGCAGGAGAGAAGCTCGTGTATTCTTAGGTCCTTGTAAACTGCCCACCCCAAAGGTGCCCGGACATTCTGGGGGAGCCCCTTGTAGGAACTGGGGGACTACACAGTTGTATGTAAGAGAGATACGCACTCAGGCGCTGGATAAGAAGGGATCAAGGCATTCCTACCCTCACTGTGGGGGCCCTCTTTGCGATGGCCCCTCCTCGGTTCCTGTGCCTGCCCCAGCTAGCTTGTGTGTGTCAAGCATCTCTCTGTCCCATGCAGGAGCACCAGAGAATCCTGTTTCCCCTGAAACCTGGACATGCTAGACCTCCCACAAGAGCTCTGGGAGTCTTATTCTCCCCCTATCCCCTTAGCCTGTTTCTGCCTCATCCTGAGTGAGCAAGAAAGAGTCCTGGACTTAGAGCCAACCAGAACCCCTAGATTTTAGTCTCCTCTTCCTTCATGAGAGGCTACGGGGACAATCTGCCTAGAGCATCTATTCTAGACACTGTCCTTCCCCATCTCAGTGGCCATGGGGGCTGTCGTGTTGGCAAAATGGGACTCCAACCACC
>PVJH01041460.1:0-14859 GCA_004026705.1 Nesogale talazaci | reverse complement strand
CATCACATTGGGGGCCTTTTTACCCCCACTGCCCCTCTATTTTACCAAGCATGAAGATGTCCTTCTCCAGGGACTAGTCTTATCATCCTTCCCTCAATGGAACACTTCTTTTTATTGGGGGGGGGGGGGGCATCACTGCCCTCTGATGGTCATGGGAGCTTCCCAGCCTTGCTCCTGGAGAGCAGCCGCTGGATTTGAACTGCTAAGCCAGTGGGCCACAATCCTGCATTCAACCACAAGGCCACCAGGACTCAGCCCCAAACACTTAATTATAAGACACATTGGTTTGTCCTTTTAGCAGTACATGGTACTCCTCCCCTACCCCATTGTACTTTCAATATTCTTCTGCACCAACTCAAATGCAGATTCCTCTTTATTCTATGTCCAACTTTCACATGCATATAGGGTAATGGAGAACTCCAGGCTTGGGCCGGGCACACCTTAGTCCTTCAAGTAACATCCTTCCTTTGCCACGCTCTAAAAAGGTCTTATGTAGCAGATTTACATATTTGTCTAATGCACTTGATCTCGTAACTATTGCTTCTATTTGCATGGACTGTGGACTCAAGCAAAGCAGAATCATTGAGATGAACCTTTCTTCATTTATCATACTGTGACCTGTTGACCCAGCTGTGAGTATTCTGCTCTTTACATTGAGTTGCAATCCATACTGAGGGCTACAATTCTTGATCATCATTAAGTGCTTCAATTACTTCCCACTTTCAGCCAACAAGGTTGTGTCATCTGCAAATTGCAGGTTGTTCATAAGCCACTCTCCAATCATTCTTCTGCATGTAATCAGATACAACCCTGATGCACTTTCTCTGATTTCAAGCCATGTAGTATTACCTTTTTGTTTGTGCAAGTCTTTTGATCAATATGCAACTGCCTCGTGAGCACAAAGAAGTGTTTTGGAATCCCCATTCTTCACATGGCTTGTTAGGATCAGCACAATCCAAGGCCCGTGCAATCAATAAAACACAGTACCTTTGGTATCCTTCTGCTTTCAGCCAAAGCTCTATGATTATCAGCAATGATACCCCTTTCTCCATGTCTTCTTCTGCATATGCTCTGAATCTCTGGCAGTTCTGTGTCCATGTACTGTTGCAGCATTGGATGATCTTCAACAAAATGTTACTCACATTATCAGTGGTTTTGTTCAATAGTTTGGGCATTGTTGTGACTTTCTTTGGAATGGTCACAAATATGAACCTCTTCTAGTCAGTTGGCCAAATCGTTGTCTTTCCTGGCAGTCGAGTGTGAGCGCTTCCAGCTGGTATTCCTTCAATTCCTGGACCCTTGTTTTAGCTTTTCAGTGCACCCTGAACTTCCTTCACCATTAGTTCTTGCTCCTATGCTACCACCTGAAATGGTGAAATACCCACTCGTTCTTTTTGGCAGCGTGTATTTTGATGCTTCCCGCATCACTCACTATTGTACCCATGCATAACATTTTTTTTTTAATACTGTAACTGAAGGCTTGGAACTTTTGACTTCTTCCCATTCGATACCTGCTGAGTGCTCTCCCCATTTGCTTCCCTAACTCTACACCTTTGCAATTTACTCTGGCTCCTTGAGCTGCCCTTTGAAAACTTGTTCAGCTCTTTTGAGTTCATTTCTTCAACTTGCTTTAGCTGCTCGAAGATTAAGTTCCAGAGTCTCTTGTGACACTAATGACCTATTTTTTTTCATACTATTTTGCAAATAATATTGCCATTTAAAATGTATGCAATGGGGCTGAGCCCCGGTGGCGTAGTGGTTGTGCGCGGGACTGCGGCCCACTGGGACGGAGGTTCAATTCCAGCAGTGGGGCTGGGCCTCCTACTCCCACTGCCGGAGAGCAGTGATGCCCACCCCCCCAAAAAAAAATACGCAATGACTGTAAAGGGTGAATTCCTTACAAGATGCAAGCAGATGAATCTATTATTTTAATCTTATATTGTATTTCCTATTTAACATTTAAAAACATTTTAAATCACTTTATTGGTGCTTTGTACAACTTATTACAACTCATACACACACATTGCATCAAGTACATTCGTATCATTTGTTGCCATCATCCTCAAAACAATTTTTTCTACTCCAGGCCTTGGTATCAGTTCATATTTTCCTATCCATCCCCAACCCTCAATCTTTTAATTTCATGTTCCTGATATAACCCTACAGCTAATCAGGTCTATAATGCATTAGTGTTGTGTGTCAAATATGTGTTCTCTCAACGCAGGTAAACTGCACCAGAAACTCACAGGGGCGTGACCCTACCCTACCCTATAGAAAAATTGTTGTTAAAGGAGTATCTAAGAGCCCTGATGGCACAGTGCTATTGAGCTACTCAAGAAGCGGGGTCAAAACCACCCAGCCACAAGGAGAAAGGTGTCTTCTACTCTTGTAGATTTAGGCTCAGTACACCTCAGTAACAATCCTTACCATGCCCATCGGACTGCCGTGTCCAATTGGACTGGGTGGCAATTTAAGTTTGAGAAGGGCTAGAAATTTAGCTCACACCAGTGGTTTCTTTCACATAGAGCAAGTGTCTTAGGCATTTTCCCTGGCTAAGAAAACCAAGTGTTCTCAGGAGGGTGGCTTGAATAGTCACTTTATTGTATGCCAGGAAGAGAATACACCTGCTCTTTGTATTATAGCTATGGCTACAGACCATGTGAAAAACCACTGTTCAGTTCCCATAGAGCATACTTCTCAACCTAATGCCATGACCCTTTAATATAGTTCATGTTGTGGTGACCCCACAACCATGACATTTTTATTGCAGTTCCTTAACTGCAATTTTGCTCCTTACGAATCAAGCGACCCCTGTGAAAGGGTCATTTGACCCCCCAGGTTGAGAAGTGCTGCTCTAGAGTCCATCCATCTATCCTTGAGGGATATGGAGAAGGGTCAATAGATGGCTCCACAAGTTCAGAATTGCTTGAAGATGCTCTTATTATAGCAGCAACTTGTGGTGTCTCCAGAGGTTGTGACGCCAGTGCTCCTGCCAGTTGTGGGACAACCTGAAGTTCCTAATGTAGAATGAGGCCACATTCTCAGTGAGAGCTAATGTCATCAACCTGAATACCTACCTCAGGCAGCATTTAGTCTTGCTCTTTGGGCTATTTTCTAACATATATATTACAGTGGTCTCTCTTGGCAGTTCGGGGGACAGCTTCCCATCTCTGTACCGCATTCTCACTTTTGTGATTGCTTGTTAAATTCCCTGACAGAGAAATGATTTGGGTAACTCCATGAAAAATAGGTAAGTGGCTTGGAGGCAATCCTACATGTCCTGCCACCCAGCTTCTCAACACAAGGCCTTGCCCAATACTATTCCATTGGCTGATCCACAAAGTTGACATCACCCCTATGAATTTTACCTATGTTGGGTCCTTATGCCTTCTGGGAGATTACCCATCGCATCTCCTCCCTTTTTCGTGGGGAGAGGTCAGGCAGGCTGCTTCCCTGCATGTCAGCTTCCAGGTATTTGCTTTCCCTTTTTCATGTCAGAAGGCCCTCCACAGAAGTGATGGCTGGTGGGCAGACAGCTGGACCCCCTATTCATGTTCTGCACTCTAGCCCGCTCCTCTCACCACCACCACCACCTGCCTCCATTTTTGAAAACTAGATCCTTAGCCTGCTTAGAGGTGATTAGAAAATCTTGACCACATACCCAACTACAGCTTCTGTGTCATTTCTAATTGGGAGTACTGAGACAAGAGAACCAAAAAGCAGACAAGGTGAGTGAAGGGGAAAGGACAGGATAGCTGTGTGACCATAAACTGCATATATCAGATTCTTAACTCCAAGGTCATTAAACTCAAACTTTGCTGAACATTGCATGCTCTTTCTCATCCATTGGCAGGAAAGCCCTGTGGAGAGTATGACCAGGTTTTTTAAAAAAATAAATCATTTATTGGGAGCTCTTACAGCTCTGATAACAATCCACACATCAATAGAATCAAATACATTTGTACATATGCTGCCATCATTTTCAAAACATTTCCTACCTAAGCCCTTGCTATCAGCTTTTTATTTTTTGGGTTTTTTTTGTGGGGGCATCACTGCCTCTGGTGGTCGTGGGCGCTACCCAGCCGCCGCTGGATTGGAACCGCCAAGCCCGCAGGCTGCAGTTCCGCACTCAACCACTTATGCCATCGGGGCTCAGCCCTCAGCTTTTTATTTTTGTCATGACCAGATTAAAAATTGGACCAGACCTGGGGTTGGTTCATAACCTGGAGATAGACAGGTCAAGTACCCCACACCCAATTTCAACCCCCTAACCACATTTCATTCAACTCAACTCAGATGTTTCTTCCTTTCCAAATAAACTTTTGCTTACTGTTCATGGCCCACGACTGTTCTCAACACCAAGAGCTCCTGGCATACATCAAAGCACTTACAAAGGCTGGCCTCCACCACTTACACTTATGGCAGCGAAAGCTTTCCCACAGGCAACGGTTCACACACCTTGCAGAGGTCAATCCTTTTGATCCCAGCAGCTTTCCTTAAGTTCACCATTTTCTTGGGGCTATTAGCTGACAAATTGCACACGCGATTACCTTGAAATTTACCTCCAAATGCCAAATGAGATTTTTTAAAAAGAGCTCTCAACACAGAACTCAGGATAAACCACTCAGGACCTGTATTGGGAGGAAAAGGGGGGGGGGGTGTCCAATGATGAATACAACCCCACCCCGATGTACAAAAGCAACATAGGTGAAGTTAATGGTATAAACCCTAAAAACAATTTATCAAGAGGTCATGCTGGGAGGGTGGGGGGGTTAGGAATGAGGAACCCATACCAAGTGCTCAAAGACAGTCTTGGAAAGGATGGCAACATATGTACAAATATGACTGATACAATGCATGCATGGATTGTTATGAGTTGGAAGAGCCCCCAATGATTAAAAAATGTGGCTAACTCTGGGCTGAGCCCCGGTGGCGTAAGTGGTTGAGTGCGGAACTGCAGCCCTGAGGCTTGGCAGTTCAAATCCAGAGGCAGCTGGGTAGCGCCCACGACCACCAGAGGCAGTGATGCCCACACACCAAAAAAAAAAAAAAAAATGTGGCTAACTCCAGGGCAGAGGCAAAACTCTTTGAGCTTTAAATTAGATTGAGGGTCACCAGAACAGCTCATTTCTTACCCTCTGATGGGAGCAAATAAGACAAATTTGTCTCAAAATGAAAATTTGTCTCAAAGCAAGAATTGTAAGGCTACAGTGAACAGGGAAGTGACATGACAACATGAGCTAGGTGTTTATCTCCAGTGATAAAAGTTGCAAGATTCTTTAGACAGTTTACCTCACAGGAACCACCCGGTTATACTGAAAGCCAGAGGTCATCAAACACAATCTTACTGAATTGTCTTACTAGTAGACATTCATCTTTCTCTTGCAAAAACAATTTAGTAGTCCAGAGGGTCACTCATAGTAACCCAAGTTCTTTCTGCAATCCACATCCTGCTCTTTTGTAATTGTTCTACTTGGAATTACCTAAATTCAGATGAAAAGGAAACATGGTGTCATGGTTACTGCACAAGGTCTAGAACAAGTGGGACCTGATTCCAGTAAGAGGTCATAAGCAGTTCTATAAAAACGCCGAGCCACAACCTTGGCAGTATTTTTAATCACATTTGAGACCCTGGATGGTGGACGCACACAACCTAAAAAACCAGCCTTTGAACCAAGTATTTTGGTGGAATTCTAGGATTGAAAACAGAGTACACCAGCCCTCTATTGTGGACTCAAAAGTGGCCCCATATTTCCACCCAGGTTGCATGGTCCTAGAGTGAGGAAGGGAAAGCAGCCTACTAGTGCTTGGGCCCACTTTAATTCTTTGGGGTAGCTGTCTTCTTGCAAAGACATAATAACCAATCAGCTTTCTGACTCTAGAACCAAAAGGTACCAAATTATCACTTACCAACTGCTCTCAAAATGATCACGATTTTGAATTGAGGGAAATACAAAAATCTCAATAGGGCTTGCTCATTGGTTAGTGGTCAGACTATGAACTGTAACCCTGAAGTCACCTTTCCATTATAGAACTGAATTCACTGTTAGAATAGTCAAAGGGCAACAAATTGGGAGATGTGGAATAAAGGGATTGCAATGCAAAATTATAACCAAGTGTATGTAAACTGCTGATAGGAACTATATAAACCTTCACCAGAACCGTAGATAGATACCATCCCTCAGCCCCCACCAAAGGATCTGAGAGCCCTGCCCAGAACAGCATTAAGGCTGGTTAGCTGTGCCCTTGGATGCAGAAGACGGTCTATAGGGGCCAGCTAAGATTGCCCTGTAAGGTGTTCAGTTACTGACCAGGCCCGACTGAGATACTCAATTCTTCTCCAAGTGTAAGGATCTCATCCCAAAGGAAGGAATGTTTGAACTATAGTGGCCTGAACCTGGAGGGATATAAAGGCAACTCAAAGGGGGCCATTGCAAATGTCATGCACTGAAGGACCTGGATTTTGGCCTACCATTGCACCACCAGAGCCTCTTTAAGGCTGAGCTGACATACTTACATCTTGTGTTTGGGGCTGAGCCCTGGTGGCCTAAGTGGTTGAGTGCGAGACTGTGGACCGCGGGCTTGGTGGTTCAAATTCAGTGGCAGCTCTCAGGAGAGGGGCACTGGGTAGCTCCCACCACCACCAGAGGGCAGTGATGCCCGCCCGCCCCCCCCCCCCCAAATCTTGTTTGGGGGCTAAATTGACATTAGTCTCAAATCCATGGGGTGAGTCACGAGCTGGAAGAAAGGATTTGTTGGGGTTTTGAAATCCAGATGCAAATCACCTTATATATATTCCCCAAAAACTTCCTCCATCACAAAATGTCTCTTAATGGAACCTGAGACACATATAAACCAGCTATACTAACTTTGGGTTCACTTTACAGTTTTTATGAATCCGCCCTGCTCAATGCTTCCCATTCCTGAAGTTTGGTTCAGAAAGTCAATGGTGCCCAACTTAAAAAAAAGCATACCATCTAGGGTCTTAAAGGCGTCTTCAAACAAGCAACCATTTTAGTGAATAAGAATAATTGATTCAGTCTACATGTAGGAAGCACACATTTGTGATCCAAAAATTGTTCGTAAACTCAAATCCAAAAATGAACACTATCTGAACACTTGGCTTGCAAAAGGATATTTTAGACAGTAAAAGCTCAAAATCCATTTGCAGGGGTCACACATGGATTAAGGCTCCAGTGAATCCCAACTATGGCTTTGCAGCCGGAGTATTTCACAGTCAACTATGGCAGATACCATTTAAAATGTAAAACACACTTTATCACTTGATCTCTTGACCCATGTATTACTTTTTGATTGAGGTTTTTCTAGTTTTAATTGTATGATTACCTGTGTATAAAATCCATGATAGGTTTATATTTAGAGGTTTATATTTAGGGGCATGGTTGGAGGTGGATGAGGAAGGAAGCCAGGGAGGTTATACAGATGATGTTGAGATTATGCTGATAACTGCACAAATTTTGTTTCAGAAATATATGCAAATACTATTTAAACAAAAAATTGTGTGAAGCTGCCCAGAATTTTACCATTGCTTTCCAATGCTAGGTGGATTTCATGCAAAAATAATTTTAAGTATGAAAAAGAATGTTCAAATGAGTACCTTTTATAAATACTTAATACCAAAAGTATGGTGCTGACTTCACAACACACATAGCTCCTAAAAATATAGCTACAAACAATGCGTAGGATAGCATAAAAATGAAAATCGATCACCAAAAGTCATTAAGAACACAGCAGTCACAAAATGGGTGGTAGCTGTGTACATACACTCCTTTCTACTATTTCTATTAGCATATCCAGTCATGTTTCATGTTTTATTTATCTTTTTATTTTAGCCTCATTCTGAAAATATAAGGAAAACATAGATTAGATGTACTGTTATTTAATTCACACTAAAATACATTAGTATTAAGATGAATTATATCTTCAAACACCCGGTCATTTTGCTAGCTTTTGGTGAGCAGATAGTCTGTACCAGTCATTGTGAAAAAGTCTTTATTTTAAGAAAAAAATTTGGTTAACAAGTTTCACTTAGCAAAATACACCCAAAAGGAAATCACAGTACAAAGAAAGGTTTAAGTCAAGGCCTCACCAATTCCTACAGTATTAGTATTGTGTCTCAATTTTCAAAATTAACTTTTTAAAAGCTTAAAACTTAACCTAAAAGATTTTAAATGAGAACAAACTAGAATGAACAAACATGAGAAATGTTTCTCTTTGGATTAGGGATCTAGCACCTTTTGAGTTTTCAAAAAAAGCATGTCTCCCCAGTGTGTTTACTGCGATGTGGTGTAAAAGATCCACATTTAACTACTTGAACTCTGGTGTCACTCTTTAGTATACTACAAAAATGTTGAGAAAAGCCAAAAATGTTTATCATTTACTCATTATCTTTATCACATGCTTCTAGAAGAAAGTTTGCATGAGAAAACACTGAAGAGGTAATTTTTTAATCCAGATTTCACAAAACTCATGGTGCAAAATGGGTCCCACAGCTTCTATGTAATAACTGCTCTCCACTGCTTGTTGGCTGCCTGTGAAAATTTGATTGAAATAACTCAAAATTTTTCTATAAAACTAGTCATATCCACCCATGCTGTTTTGCTGACCACTATAGCCAGCCCCGTAACAGCCACTCACAGACTGGCTCTCAAGGCCAGTGTAAGTAGACTGGGTTGACACCCCCATGCCCTGCATCATCTGGCTATTATATGCCCCATTGCTGGCCCCTGTGGTTGAATTCAAGAACAGCTCTATGTATCTATGTTGCATATTGGCTCTGTCTTTCGACATTGCAGCCACGGCTTCTTCATGAGTGCCAAACTCGACATCTGCTTCACCGGTCACTCTTCCATCAGGGCCAATCTCAATATGGACTCTCACAGGGTTAAGTGGAGAGAAGAAATTATAAATGTCATTCTCCGTCGCTTTGTATGGTAGCCCCCTCATGTGGACACAGTGTCCGGTTGTGCTCTGGACGGCAAACTCACTGTCTCCGTATCTGTGGTCATACATTCCTGACAGACAATAACTGAGATCTCTTCCAAATAGATCTGTGGTGAAACCATAGCTATCACTGAGGCCACTATACTCCTCATAGCCCCCATAGCCTGTGCTATAGGCCCCAGACCTCATCCTGTCAAAGCCTGCTTGTTTCACAATGCCAATGTATCTTCGAGCAGTACCAGGCCGGTCATAGGGCCCTGGCCGCTGCACAGACATGAACTTTAGAGGGGGATCAGAATATGATCTCACTTCTTCCTGACTGCTCTTGAACACTTCAATATACCTGTGCCCTATTCTTTCCTTGTGCTTTCCTAGTGCCTTCTCAGCTAATTCCTGTGAAGCAAACTGCACAAAGGCTTCTCCTGTAATCTTGCCCTCGGGGTCTACTGGCAAAGTGATACCATTCGGCATAATTTCCAACCCTGAGAAGAATTGAACAATTTCTTCCTTTGTGCATCCAAACGGGAGTCCTCGGAGGCGCACAAAGCCGTCGTTGGCAGTGTCGGCACTGTTTGGACCACTGTGCTTCAACACCCAATCCATTTCGGTTCGGTGAGACTTGAATACCTCAATATAGCGATGCCCCATGCTTTCTCTGTCTTTCTTCAAGGCCATTTTTACATCATCTTCTGATTCAAGTTCAACAAAAGCCTCACCACTCTGTCTGCCTTCTCTGGTGTAGATGAAATGAACACCTGATGCGCCATCATGAATTTTGCATTCAGAGAGGAAATTCTGCACATCCTCAATTGAGCAAGACCACGGTAAGCCACGGAGCTTGACCACAAAACCTTCACCTCCCTCAGGACCCAGCATCATGGAGATTCAACAGGTCAGGTGTCAAAACAGCTTAGTGTGGCTTTTCGTAGCTGAAAAGAAAGCAAAAACTACCTTATGTAATTTTTTATTTAGTACTTATTACAATCAGCACAGCTTTCCAATTTTACAGAAGAGAAAGATGGTAAAAATATATACCACATACAGAAAGACTTAGAATTAGACTCAATGGCAACTTTTTGTTGTTTTGTTTGGAGGTAGGGAGGTGTCAATAAAGCAAAAGGTAGAAAAATGTGTCAACCTAGAGCCCTGAACATTAGTCAGATTAGCACAAGGGCATTTTCTTGTTCAGACTTATCTTTATTCAAGATACAGGTCATAAGGAAATTATAAGTAAAGTTCTATGTACAAACTTTCTTAATTACGGTTACATTTTACCAATTTGTTTATGCTACCTAGGTACAAATACACTCAATGTCAGTAGCACCCCACCTAGTAAAATAAAAATCACTTCTCTATATACTGCCAGGTGTCAACAGGAGACAATTGTGCCGAATTAAGACCTATCTTGACTGGGACGGAGGTTCAATTCCAGCAGTGATGCTGGAGAGCAGTGATGCGCCCCTCGCCCCCGAAAAAAAGACCTATCTTGAAAAGGCCCTCAATATTGCCCATAGGTTCTACAACTAGTCAATCTTCTTAAAGTTTGTTGCTTTATTTATTAAAACTTTTTCTAGATGTCTGCCAATAGCTCTCATCTCAATTTCAACTGATTTTGCCTTACATTTAAAAAGAGAAAAAGAAAATTGTCAGAAAGAGTTCTCTCCTTTTTTTTCTTTAATACTTTTTTTTTGGGGGGGGGGGCGGGGCGGGGATAGGGGCATCACTGCCCTCAGGTGGTGGGAGTAGGAGGCCCAGCCTTTGCTCCGTGGAGCTGGAATCGAACCTCCGTCCCAGTGGGCCGCAGTCCCGCGCACAACCACTACGCCACCGGGGCTCAGCCCAAGAGTTCTCTCCTTATAGCTGACAATTCAGACCTCGTGATGACCCCGTTTAGAAGAGAAAAACTGCCTTTATAGGTTCCTTACACTTTTTTTTTCACTTTAAGTCTTTTTTTTTTAAGTCTTTAAAGGAGCAATCTCAGTTAGACCTTGGGAGCAGTTGGTGGTAGCTCAGTCATTGGCTTTGTGATTAGCGACTCAATTTGTAAACCACTATGCCACCAAAGCTCTTACACTAAGATTCTAAACTTAGTAATTATTTTGTATCAAACCCTTTTTTATCATTCTCCTAACAGCCTGCCCATGTTGCTCTTAATTTATTCCAATTATGATGAGCACTCACTCACACCTAGCTTCAGAAATCTATGCCATCTTCAGGAAACATGGTTGTCTATTCAAACAAATAATATGTCTGTTCTTAAGATCTCAGCTCATATATGCCATCATTTCTAAGGATGGTCAGAATTAAGTCTTCTGACTCTACACTACATGGCCATGATCTATTTGCTCTGATGGCCACTGTGGCCTGAATCCTGCAGCTCAGTCCTAGCTTAAAGTACATGGGCTATAATCGTTTCAGAAAAAAACTGGTATCCCAGGTTAGGCTGAGACAAAGATAAACATTTCATATATTATTCCTAATAAAGCCTTAAAATACCTAATTATACCATACAAATTATGAATATCTTGTCTCAGTTCAACACTTACTGTTTATTTTTTTCTCTCTAGGATTTAATCATGTCCTTTCTCTAGGGAAACCATAAAACTTAATTTTGTAACCTACTAACTTAAGGATATTCACACTTGATTTCTGGTGTTTAACATCATTCATTTTTCCCTTGGATTCTCTGTATTTGGATTGTATTGTGTGAGGGGTGTGAAGAGGGGACTATAGTACTTTGCTTATCAGATAAAATAGTGTTTGCGAATGGCTCACTTGAATTTTTTTCTTAATTAAAAAAAAAAACACACAAAAACCAGTTGCCATTTGTCTATTCAGATGCACTGTAAACTGCACTTGTTAGGACCCCTCCCTTCCCCCCAATTTTTACTTTAGGTTCCTAAGAAAATTTTACATGACTCCTTCAAGTTAAATATAAATGAAAATTACTTTGAAACAAATGAAACTCACCTTTTAAAGATAATGGTAGATGCTCAGTCTAGTCTCAAGATGTTCTGGCAGTTATGAATCAGCCTTTAAAAAAAGAACAAAAACTATTGGTATCGGGGCACTCTATAGAGCGGCAGCTATTGCACCTAAAGGTAAGCAAGGCCAGAGAGCCTCCTCTGCGGCTGTTGTGCTGCTCCAGGTGTCCCATATGGCCATCATACTGACATTTACAAGGTTTACCTTTTCATAGAAAATTATAGAAGAAAACAGAAGGGCCAGAATCTGCCTTGATGGTACTCGATTCCCAAATATTTATAAAGTAACCGGTGAGAGCTTCATCAAACATGCGATACAGAAGGGAGATATATGTTCCAGGCTCTAAACGCAATTCTAAGCTTTGGAATGAAAAACTGACTCACCAGCTATACTGAAAGAGAAAAATGAGTCTTATGTTTTCCCGCCAAAGATTTTTAGTCAGAAATTCTACAAAGCAGCGATTCTCAACCTGTGGAGTCGCAACTGTAGCAAAATTAGTTATGAAGTAGCAACGAAAATAATTTCATAATTGCTTACTGTACTAAAGGGTCATAGCATTTAGGCTGAGAACCACTGATAAGCAAGATCAAAATAAGACTCTGGAAAAGATCTTGTAATGCAGTTGATTAAGCACTCAGATGCTAACAGAAACAGTCAGTGGTTTGAATCCAACTTTCCTAAGACATGGCTGGCTTGCACCCATAGATGCAAACCCGACAAGCTGTTCTACTCTGTACAATAGGGTCACTATACCAACTGTTTTTGCTAGAAATTGTTCTACCTGATTAACATTCCTCTGGAAGCAATCTATGAAGATTCTTTTTTTTGGGGGGGGGGGGGGGGGGATCACTGCTGTCCAACAGTGGGAGTAGGAGGCCCAGCCCCACTGCTGGAATTGAACCTCCAGTGGGCCGCAGTCCCGCGCACAACCACTACGCCACCGGGGCTCAGCCCTTTTTTTTTTTTATTTAAACATTTGAGTCCACCTATATCACTGTCTATCGTTTTTTGGGCATCACTGCCCTCAGGTGGTGGGAGTAGGAGGTCCAGCCTTTGCTCCGTGAAGCTAGAATCGAACCTCCATCCCAGTACACTGGTACAGATAAGAGCTCATGACACACGGACTTAAAGTCAAACCCCTCAGTAACAGAAATGGGATCGGTGATACCAGGAGGGTAGGCGGATGGTGGGGGGGAAGGGGCAGGGGGAACCAATCACAATGATTGAAATGTAACTCCACCCCCTTGGTGACAAACAACAAAACTGTAAGTGAAAGGAGACAGCCGTCAGTGTAAGATATGAAAACAATTTCCAGCTCCACAGGGGCAAAGGATGGGCCTCTTACTGCCACCACCAGGGCAGTGATGCCCTAAAATAAATAAACAACAAAAAAAAAAAGATGAAAACAGTAATTTATAATCTGGACTAAACCCCGGTGGCATAGAGATTGAGTACGGGACTGCGGCCCACTGGCTTGGCAATTCAAATCCAGCAGCAGCTCCAGGAGCAAAGCTGGGATTCCCACTCCCACCAGAGGGCAGTGATGCATCCCAAATAATAATTTATAATTTATCAAAGAGTCATGGGGTAAGGGGGGAAACAAGAGGAACTTACACCAAGAGCTCAAAAAAAAGCTATTCTGAAAATGTTGGCAACTTATGTACAGATATGCTTGATACAATTAATGTGTTGATTGTGAAGTAAGAGCTTTAAAAACCTCTCCAGGAGTAAGGTTGGGCCTCCTGCTCCCACCAGAGGGCTGTGATGCCCACCACCCCCCCCCCCCGCAAAAATGAGAGCTGTTAAGAGCCCCCAATAAACGGTTTTTAAAACTTGATGTTAAAAGCAGATTAATTGGGAGTGGAAGGGGGAAAAAAAGGAGCTGATATCAAGGGCTCAATAAAAGTAAATGTTTAGAAAAAGATGGCAACATATACACAAATAGGCTTAATCTGAACAATGTATGTATTGTGCTGTAAGTCTCCAATAAAATGATCCTTAATTTGGCTGAGCCCCAGTGACGTAGTGGTTGTACGCAGAACTGCAGCCCAAAGGGATGGAGGTTCAATTCCAGCTCCACGGAGCAAAGGCTGTGCTTCCTACTCCCACCACCAGAGGGCAGTGATGCCCCCCTGAAAACAACAACAACAAAAAACAAACAAAATGATCCTTAACTAAAAAAAAAAAAAATTTTTTTTTTAAGATTATCTAGCTCGGGCTGAGCCCCAGTGGCGTAATGGTTGTGTGTGGGATTGTGGCCCACTGGGATGGAGGTTCAATTCCGGCTCCCAGGAGCAAAGGCTGGGCCTCCTACTCTCACCACCTGAGGGCAGTGATGCCTTAAATAAAAAAAAATTAAAAAAAAAAAAAACAAGATTATCTAGCTCACCTCAAGAGCAAACACAGTAACTTGCCAGAATACTTACTGAAGATGGTGCACTGGACATGTTAGCTATGTTAAGGTGGTGTACTGGAGATTATGACTCAAGAGTCAATCCTGTAACTTTTGTGCATGCACCCCAATCATGGTCATTTCCCTCACTTCTCTAGTCCTACTTGTGGTACTGGACTAGTGTATATTACTAATCTTGATCTTGTGATCTTACCTTTTTTCTAGTACATACAATAAGGAGTCCTGGTGGAACAGTGGTTACACAGCGTCGGTAGTTTGAAACCACCAGTTGCTACATGGGAGAAAGCTAAAGCTTTTCCTTTACAGATCATCTTTTAAGTTCAGTGATTATAAATAGGCATGCAACTTGGGGGTAGGCAATAAAGCATTAGTTACTATAGTAAGCCCATAAGAAATGGTTACCGGGCTGAGCCCCGGTGGCATAGTGGTTGTGCGTGGGACTGCGGCCACTGGGATGGAGGTTCAATTCCAGCAGTGGGGCTGGGCCTCCTACTCCC
>PVJH01041459.1:0-14924 GCA_004026705.1 Nesogale talazaci | reverse complement strand
GCATCTAAATTCTTGTATGCCTCTTGTAATTAAGAATCCTCAGGCTGAGCCCCGGTGGCGTAGTGGTTGTGCGCGGGACTGCGGCCCACTGGGATGGAGGTTCGATTCCAGCTCCACGGAGCAAAGGCTGGGCCTCCTACTCCCACCATCAGAGGGCAGTGATGCCTAAAAAAAACAAAAACAAAAAGAATCCTCCCCAATCTGAACTCATCTTCATTACTTTACTGTCGGCAGCTCTGTACTAACATGGAGGATATTAAGGGGCACTTCTCTTCCCAGGATGCCTTCTTCTTAACTCAATTTAAATCACACTTAAAGGGCACATTCTTTGAAAGCTCCAGGCAACATTCATTTTCTTCCCTCACCACCCATACATAACATTCATTCTTTCTTGTTCTATATTTTGATTGCATTAAAAAAAAGACACCTATTCTTTAATTGTCTCAAATGTGAAATTTTTCTTTATCTCCTGTGCTGCTTGAGTACACTGATAGGTCATGTCCTCTAGAAAATCATTCTTAAACCCTTGCAGTTGTTCAGCTATGTCTCTTACAGCACCCTGTACCATCTTAGTCCTAGTTATTTGAAATTATCCTCTCGTATGCTTATCTCTAGTACTATAGAATATCTTTAAATATTCAACTTGATACTTAGCATAGTTCCTTGCATAGATAAATTCTGGAAAAAATAGTTTATTAAAGTAAGCTGTGGAGGGGCTGAGCCCCGGTGGCATAGTGGTTGTGCACGGGACTGCAGCCCACTGGGATTGAGGTTCAATTCCAGCTCCACAGGGACAAAGGATGGGCCTCCTACTCCCACCACCAGGGCAGTGATGCCCTAAAAAAAAAAAAAAAAATTGAGCTGTGGAATCATCATTATTGCATATATCACAGATTCCTCTTTGCCATAATTTCCCAAATTGCATGGAAAAATCAGGTCAGAGCTCTAGTTTTCCTTTGTCTAAATTGGTCGTTCCTGTTGGATGCTTTCTTGGGGCTCTAAAGGATTGAACTATGTTCCGTGCAGCTGCCAATTGTTTTTTGGACGTGAGCACTGAAAGCAGAATCTAAGGGGTTCAGGCTATCATCACCTCTTCCTTTAATGATCCTGTGTATTCAGAAAATGTATTTTAGCTCTTCCTAAAGACATGATGAGCCTAAAGAATTTTCAGATTGCCAGGAGCCAGGGATATTACTTTCTGAGCTACAACAAAGACTTTGCATTATTTCCTATATCTGCAGAAGAAAATTCTCTGGTGAAGAACAGAAATGAGTAAGGTATATTATTTTAATCATCATCTTATCTAAATCATGCTTTTATTCCTTTACATTAGGAATTTAGCAATCAAGAAGGTTCACTGTCTGAGGTATATTACTACAAGTGGTAGAATGGGATTTGAACATAAATGAATTAAGTCGTTCAAAGACCAAAGCAGTCTAGTGAACCAAGCTGCTTTGGGATTTCAACCTAAATATTGAGATGGTTTTAGCAAACTCATACTAGATGATCTTAGCAGTACAGCAAGCCTCTTCCACGGGTCTATCTTCCCTCGCATTCTGTTAAATAACTCAAGAGCACACCACAAGCTATATTGAGAAGCTGTGTTGAATTTTCCTTTCCTGATTTTGTAATTCACTGACAGAAACGCCCTTATTTGTTTCCACCTTCCCAGATACTGATTTACTCTGCTTTTAAATAAAATAACCAAGTAGCTGGCGTTTTTGCAGTTTTAGCTTATATCAATTGACAGATTCATTCATATGCTCAGATATTTACCATAACTCAAAAGCAGCCAAGAATTGTGCATTGGTCTCTTTACATGTACAAAAAGCTACTTTTCTTTGCATTCCTAGAGGGAAAGCTTTTGATTAAGTGCAGTTTAGGGCCATTTCCCCCCAAATAAACAAAGTGGGTTGTTAGAAAAGACTTTCTTCCAACATCAGCAAAGGAAGGAGAACTGGAGTTTTCTAGATTTTAAGGCAGCTCGCATTTGTCATCATTTCGATCTTTTACATCCCCAGCTTTTACCCAAGATTGCTTTCAAATGCCCATTTCTCTCAGGAAAGAAGAGTTTCCTTTTCTAGGCAACACTAAGGAACTCAGAATTCAGCACAACTCTGTGACCACTGAGTCTGTGCCCTTCCTGGATCTAAACAAGGAAACCACTGTCTAAAGTTCTCACTTCATAGGAAATTGCATCAAATACTTAGAAAAATGACATATTTTCTTTTCTAATTCCAGATTCATCATAATTTTCCTCTTCAAATAAATTCCAGGGAATTTATATTTTCCTGTAAAGTAAATGTTTATTGAAACACTCTAGAATTCTGTTTCTGAATTTGTCTTCAGAATATCCAAAATTATTATCGGAGTTCTAAACTGATATTTAGGGAGCAAGTAGGTCAAATAAATAGGGAATTTAAAGGAATCTATGGTTTAAAACTAACAGGAGAGAATATGACCACCTAAAAGTATTCAAATTCAGTTTTTTAAAAATATCATCCTGATAAAAGACCTCATGGTTTCTTAGATAGTATAGATTTTTTCCCTAGCAATTGTATCAACTAGTCAGATAAGGCTATTTATATCAAATAGTCAAAACAAAAATATGGCTGTTTTAAAATTATACATTTGTACCAGAAATCCTTTGCTGAAGTAACAAGATATGGTATGTGATGAATATGGTACTTTTCTCCCCTGCAATATAATATGTTGGATGTAGCTTACCCATGAGCTAACTAAGTGATTGCATATCTGCTAAACTGAACCCTAGATTAAACCATTCGTTTATTTACTCGCTAAATATTTCTCAATACCAACACTCCGCCAGACTGAACCTGAATAAAATGTAACACCTAAAAGACGTACAGAACATAGTTGTTGGAGTAGCAAACAAGAACCAGCCATTCGAGTCAGTTTTTCTTTTTCTTTAATCATTTTATCGGGGGCTCGTGCAGCTCTTGCCCCAGGTCCACACCTACACGGTCGTGTCGAGCACAGTTGGCATGTTTGTTGCCATCATCATTCTCAAGACGTTTGCTTTCTACTTGAGTCAACTTGTGAGACGTCTAGAGCAAGATAAACCATTAGGTGATGTTTGGTGCCTCCCTTATCAGACTTGTTCTGGGGGATATTTGGCCTGCTGATTCCAAAAATGCTGCCACGTTTCTCTTACTGGCTCTAGTGTTTAAGATGCAGAAAGTGCACACTGGCTCCCTTTAAAGTTGTTTGTGTTGTACTTTACTATTTGGGTCAAGTTATACTTCACAAGATGTACTTGGAATTTTCCCAAGTTATCACTTCACTTACATTAGGGACTAAATGGCAGGCATTTCCAGTTTTTTGCCTTAAAAGGGAGTCTGAAATAAGAGTTACTGTACAATAAATAAGGAGCCTCAATGGCACAGTGGGTTATGTGTTTTGACTGCTAACCGCAGGTCAGCTGTTTGAGCCTACCAGTCACTCTTAATGAAAAAGATGAGACATTCTGCTCCCATAAGATTTACAGCCTCATTCCATGATGCTCACCTTCCCGACATGATCACTGAAGACAAATTTGTGGGCATAAACAAAAGTTGTGAAGAAAGCTGATGGTGCCCAGCTATCAAAAGATATAGCATCTGGGGTCTTAAAGGCTTGAAGGTAAACAAGCAGCCATCAAACTCAGAAGCAACAAAGCCCACATGGAAGAAGCACACCAGCCTGTGACCACAAGATGTTGAATGGATCAGGTACCGGGCATTAAAGAACTAAAAATTATATCATTGTAAATGAGGGGGAGTACAGATTGGGTATTCAAAGTTCACCTGTAGGCAACGAACATCCCCTTATGTAAGGGTTGTAGGGAGCTGATGATCCAGTCAGGGTACAGTGTAGCAACAATGAAACATGCAACTTTCCTTTAGTTCTTAAATGCTTCCCCCTGCCCCACTGTCATGATCCCACTTCTACCTTAAAAACTCAGCTAGACCAGAGGATGTACACTGGTAAAGATAGGAACCAGAAACATAGGGAACCCAGGATAGAAGATCCTTTCAGGACCAGTGATGAGATTGATAATACTGGAAAGGTAGGAGGAAGGTGGGGTAGGAAGGGGAACCGATTACAAGAATCTACATATCACCTCCTCTCTGGAATACGAACAACAGGGAAATGGGTGAAGGAAGACCTCAGACAGTGTAAGATATGACAAAATAATAACTTATAAATTGTCAGCAAGGAAGGAAGAGCAAGCAAAATGAGGAGTTGATGCCAAGGACTTTATGTAGAAAGCAAATGTTTGGAGAATGATGAGGGCAAGGCATACAATGTATGTGTAGATGGGTCGTCAAAAGAGTTGTATGAGCTCCCAATAAAATGGTTTAAAGAAAAAAAGATTTACAGCCTCAGAAACACAAAAGGGAAGTTCACCCTGTATGAGTCAGAATCAACTGACTGGTAGTGAGTTTGGTGTGGTAGAGAGTCAAACATTCAGAAATCCAAAATGAGTCTGTCAGAGTTGAAACGCCTTTATTTAAATTAAAATGTTCCAGTCTTGTTATAAGATGGCATACCTTTTCCACCTGTGCACAGAAACTCCTCAAAGAAGTTAGTCAGCCTCACCTCTGAGATATTTAACATAAATTATCCACCGACTTCTGAAATGTTTATTGTATAATCAAAGAAAAATTTAAATCTTGAAAGTATTTATGAAAATTGCTCTGCAGTCTTAGATTTTTTTTGTTTTGTTTAATTTGTTTGTTTGTTTGTTTTGGGGCATCACTGCCTCTGGTGGTCATGGGCGCTACGCAGTGCCACTCCTGAGAGCTGCTGCTGGATTTGAACCACCAAGCCCATGGGTCGCAGTCCTGCACTCAACCACTTAGGCCACCGGGGCTCAGCCCGCAGCCTTAGATTTTTGACATGCTAAATTGCCTCATGCCTTCCATATATGTGCCTTTTCAGTTTTCTTTTTTATTTTTCACTCTTCTAAAACTGTGTTCTGGCTTTGTAGAACACAAGTGTGTAGTCTCTGTATATAAAAGCCTACTGCCATCTAATTCTAACTCAGTGACCCTATAGAACAGAGAAAAACTTCTCCAATGGTTTTCCAAACCTTTACATATTTTTGTTGTTTTCAATCTTCTAAAGGCTGTCGAGTAATTGGTGGGTTCAAACCACCAGCTTGAACCTTATCTATGACCATATTTATGATTGGCAGCCTAATGTGTAAGGGTCTATATGCATCTACTCTGGGAAGTTCTTCTGATATCTAATTATTTTTCAAATAGTTCTCATTTTTTTTATTTTATCCTGTAATTTTTGGATCTGAGTTCTCAGATTTACGTTAGGGTGATAAAATAACAAATCCGTGTAATTTTATAGCTGAAAATATAGTGGAAACACCACATTTTAGAAACTAGAGCTAGTGTGGTCTGTCCAGGGTAATTTTCTAATCAGAGCCCCAAGTAACCCCAGAAACAGGCCTAGAATCCAAGAAGTCAAGAAAATAAAGAATTGTTTGGGTTGGGTCATGTTTTTATTAGATATTTTACACAAGTAGGATCCCACAATATTTATCCCTTTTTGACTGACTTATTTCAAAGTTTATCCATATCATAGCATATATTAGAACTTCATTCCTTTTTTCTTTTTAGCTTTTTACTGTGAATTGGACAGGAGCTTACAGAGCAGATTATCAGTTTTCATAACATTTTATTTCAGCTTACTGACTGCAGTCCTCGCAATGACACATCACTTCTCTCTCCTCCTTCCTATTTCCATTCGTCTTTCTTTCCTAACCCTTCAGAATTTGGACCGTGGGTGAATGCTGTCATTTTAATATTCGATGTTTATTTTAAATGGTATGTCCCTGGCTGGTATCATTGTTTCCCCTGTAAACCTGCCTCTTTTTGCCTGAATATTGAGTTCAGTTCTAGACCTGGAGAGGGACTAAGGGCCATGGTCTCAGAGTTTCTGTCAATCTCCAGCCAACCAGTTAGCCTGGTCTCTTTCACTTCATTGTTTTATCTGTCTGAAGATTAGTCTAGAGCAGCGGTTCTCAGCCTTCCTCCTGCCACGACCCTTTCATACAGTTCCTCATGTGGTGAGGATCCCCCAACCATAAAACTATTTTCATGGCTACTTCATCACTGTCATTTTGCTACTGTTAGGAATGATAATGTAAATATCTGATACGCAGAATGTATTTTCATTGTTACAAATTGAACATAATGAAAGCATAGTGGTTAACCACAAAGCAATATGTAATTATATATTGTGAAGTATTTCTAATGACAAATAAATGAAATTTTGTCTTGGAAAATGGTGTAGCCTGGGTGGCAGTCTTCATGCTGGATACTTGTATGTGGCCGCATCTGCGTGAGGGCGCACCTGCAGGGAGACAGACAGAGGAGCGCTGTCTCAGAAATATGTTTTTTCCAGTGGTCATAGGCAACCCCTGTGAAAGGATCATTCAATCCCCAAAGGGGTCGTGGTCCACAGTTGAGAGCCACCGGTCTATTTTGAATACAATAGTAGCCACATTTTGTTTCATGTTCACTTGTTAATGCATATTTGAGTTTCCATCTTTGGCTATTGTAAATAACGTCTTTGGCTATTGTAAATAATGTTACAGTAAACATTGGTATACAAGTTTGCTTTATTAAAGCAAAAAGCCAAAAGTCCTTATTGAAAGTAAATCTTAATATAAGACCATAGGTACTACTAGTTCACTACATACACATGCTCTGCATTTATTTATTTATTTATTACCTCTTTAATGTTACATATTGTGCATCTATAAAGATAAGTCCAAAGTATTGCTACTGGGCTTCTGGTTTATATATACATGATTTATTGCACACAAGACATGTTTAAACATTTCTCTGTAATCAGTGGATGGCTGCAGGCAAATTCTCTTAATAATACTTAGTGTGATGCTACTTTAAGGTGCCTTAAAATATAATGTTCAATCAAAGCAATGGCTTCTAAGACATATCTGCTGAGCCAGTTCAATTCCAGGCAAGAGAGATCACTCAGAAGATTGAGATTTCAAAGGGAGGTAATCTTGCCATATTCTTTCAAAGGACACGAACCCAGAACCAAACAAGTGATCTTATTATGAAGAAGTGTTTCACAGACTCGAAAACCTACTTTGGCACAAAAATGGCCAGGGAAATTGCACCAAGATAATTTTTCCCATTATAACCATGTACCTTCTTCATCTTTGTGAGTGAAAAGGGCTGCTCTCAAGAATTTCATTACGAAACCTTGTGCTGTCAACCTTATATCCCCGAGTCCTTCGCTGTGTGTGTGTATGGTTTGTTGTTGTTGTTGTTGTTGTTTCCCAAACTGAAAGAACATTAAAAAGGAACACCCTTTGTGTCCGTCCCTCCAGGATGCCAAAACTGACCTTTTGCTGCGGTCTCAATTGAAGCATTTTTCAGGAAAGGATTTGAGGGACAGACTCACCTTCAGAGGGTACACACCTAGATGGAAGATAAACTGAGAAAGAATAGCTTCACATTTGATATTTTTGTTTAATAAAGGTGTCTCTGTTTTTAGCGATATTTTTTCACTTACTCAAATATAACTCAGGTTGACATTCTGTGAATTCAAATGAAGAGAATTGCTTATATCTGTAAATTCAAAACTGTTACCTGAAGCACAGTATTTGTGATCAACTCCATTTGGTAAGATTTTGACAGCCACATTGAGGAGGTATTTGTGTCTCTTGATGGGAACCAACAGTCTCAGACTGCCTGTCACTGTTTTGGGCCAAAGACAGAGACCAGGGTGTTTCCAGAAACGGTTTCCTTTTGCAGGCACTAGGGAGAAGGAAACTGTGGTTTGCTACGTTCAAATTGCTTCAAAGATTCAGTGGATCTCAAACAGATTTTAACTGTTGACAAGCTTGGGAAACAATTGACAGGCTTTACAGTGATCAGAGGACCCCACGCAATGTGACAAAGGAAACAAACTTGAGAGAAAAATCATCTGCATTTCTGCAGGGACTATCAGACTGCCACTCGCTGAGGTCTCAGGCGGCATTGCTTCTCTAAATGGCCTTGCTTGCCTACTTCCAAAGTTACCCTGTCTGTAGGACCATAAGATGCACCCTCCCTCAAAAAAAGTGGGGGGAATATGAGAGTGTGTCTTACGGTCCAAAGATGTTGTCCCCAGGACATTTGTTTATGATCGCATCTATCTGCTCCTGCTTGCATGCTGTGGATTGCTGTGTGTTCAGAGGAAGTCCCGCCTCCTGAAGTCTCGATGTCAGTCAAGCCTTGTGATCGGCACAGCTCAAGTTTCCTCCCATTTGTTAATGAAAGTGATGATGGTTCTAAACACAACTGTTGATTTACGCTGTGAAATATCAACGTATTTTGCTTTATTTTAATAAACATTTTAGTATACTGGTACTATTTGGTTCAGAATATTTTTTTTCTTGTTTTCTTGCACTAAAAACTGGGTGTGTCTTATGGTCAGGTGCATCCTATGACCTGAAAAATATGGTAAAACATCCTGAGTGATTATGTTTAAAGGTGATTTTTACTGTAAGGGAGGAGGCTATTACACTCAGGATTTTTAGCAAACTAAATCTTAAATTTTTTTCCAGTGTTTTGATTAATAGCAGGTTATCTCTGACTTCCTCTATCAAAAGAGCCTTGGTAACACACTTGTTAAGTACTCAGCTGCCCATTTAAACTCACCCAGTGGCCCTACTGCAGAAAGCTATTGAATGCAAATTTACTCATGGTAGTTTTGTGGTGACTTGCTTCTGAAATGTCACAGTCCTGAAATCCTAAGGCAGGGGTCCTCACTCTTCAAACAGGGGACCAGTTCACTGTCCCTCAGACCTTTGGAGGGCCATAGTTTGCGGACCCGTGCCCTTCAGAGGAGATCTGTTCTGCACATAGGGAGTCACCATGAGTCTGAATTCCTTAAAAGGCACCTAAGAGTAACAACATTGACAGGCCGTTGGATGTATTAACCTACAGAGTTTTTCAGCACATTTTAAATGCAGTTTTTGTGGTAAAATGAGGTGCATCTGCAGATACTCAGGTTGGCTTATACTCAAGTATATATGGTAATTAACTTTAAATCTCTTTACATAATACAATGTGTTTTGTGACTGACCTGGAAAATACTGTAGCAGCAAGTTGCTTCTTCAGTATTTTGATCGTGTTTATTTGAAAATGAGATTAAAGGCAGTGAATGAACCCCTAGTAGTTCTGTATTGATGACATACTTTGGTCAAAATCGGTCTTAGGTTCCTTTCATGAAAATTGGTTTGTAGGGTTGCTAGAGTGGAAGAGCGAGCCCACTGTTAATCAAAATACTAGAAATGGAACATAATTTTGTTTAAAACCTCAAGTCCAGCAGTTTGCTCCCTTGCAGTAAAAATTTCACTTAAGATTAATCAGTAGGGATGTCCTGACTCTGGAAGGAAGCTAGTGAGGCTTCCATTAAGATAAGTAGCCATGGTGGGTGAAGGGGGACATCAGACAGTGTAAGACATGACAAAATAATAATGCTTTACAAATATAAATTATCAAGGGTTCATGAGGGAGGGGAAAATATTAGCTGATATCAAGGGTTCAAGTAGAAAGAAAATGTTTTGAGAATAATGATGGCTACAAATGTGCTTGACAATGAATGTATGTATGGGTTGTGATAAGAATTGTATGAACCCGGGCTGAGCCACGGTGGTGTAGTGGTTGAGTGCAGGACTGCGGCCCATTGGCTTGGCAGTTCAAATCCAGCAGCAGCTCTCTGGGAGCAAGGCTGGGTAGCTCCCACTCCCACCAGAGGACAGTGATGTGCCCCCCCCCACACACACCAAAAAAATAACTGTATGAACACCCAGTAAAATTAAAAAAAAAAAAAAAACATAAGTAGCCAGATACAAAGCATTCTCCATTCAGGGGCCTCTGGAGGAGAGGTCTGATAAGGCCAGGAAGCATCCCCCAATTTGGGTAAACAAGGGTCTCTTGAGGCTTTAAGGGATGGTGAACTAATGGCTGCTGGAGAAATGTAGATACAGATAATTTCCTAATCATCGCAAAACCTGGCACCTTGGAGTATCAGTTTTATCCTCTGATCATTGTAAAAAAAAAAAAAAAAACTTGCTAGTTTCTTCTGTGACCATTGTAAATACCTGCTTCTGTCTTAGAATTTAAGGTATCTGACTTGCCTGACTTTCACTGAATTTTGGAAACAATTTGGAGGTCACAAATCCCCTTGTTTATTTCTGTCTTGTGTTTCAGAATAAATTTAAGTTTCTCAAATCAACCTGGTCTCTTTCTTTTACTGAAATAGTGATCCTCTTTGTTTCCCAGCAATATGGTGAAAGCAGAAGTTAAAAGTTTTTTTTTTAACCTCCCTGTTCCCTCTTCATGACCTCTATACATTGGGTACTTAGGTTTTATTGCTATGAAGTTTTAAAAACAACATCTGAAAAAAAATCTCCTTTTTTGTAGTTCATGCTGCCTACATTTCCACTTGCAAAATTGAAACAAAAACCCACCAGTTAATAAGGACCTACTAAGAGCGAAAACTAAAATTTCACATCAGGAATGGTTTTGTTTCCCCCCACCCTCCTCCACATTCATTAAGATTATACTCTAAGAGAGGGACTTCTATTCTGATCTAACCTCATTGCTCCAGAGATGTTTCATAATTTCGTGAAAAGCATCTTAAGAATTTGTAAGTCTGTACTCAAGGTGCTTGGTGGTGCCATCTAGTGGTGTTACTTCTGTAGGATATGCACCTTATTCCTCAGTGCTTTTAAGATTAAAATTTGTGTGTGGTGTGTGTGTGTTTCAGCTCAATTTTAAAGGAAAGTGTTCATGCAATACCTAAATATAAAATACATATATATTTCTTTATTATAAAACCTGAGAATAAAAACTGAGAATTCTTAGATATGATGCACAAACTTTAAGGGCTTGGGGGGTAGAGGGAAGGAGATAAATTGAGTTTTACCAAAAGCTTATGCAATTGAGAAAGTTAAAAGATAAACAAATGAAGGAAGAAAATATTTTCTAATCATATATCTGATAGGGGTCAGTATCTAGAATAAAGACCCTTGATCTCAACAGTTATGCACTTTATAATACACAGAATCACACACTTCAAAATGGTGAATTTTAGGTTAGGTGAATTTTACCTTAATTTTCTAAAGAAATGACTTCTATGGAATCTTTTTGAATTATGACTCTTAGAGATCTATTTCCTCATAGTTGTTGTTAGTGTATATTTCATTTTGTTCTCCTTGTATTTAGAAAAAAAATTATTTGATGCAGACATTTTCATCCTTGTCTAAGCTGCTGAGAATTGCATTTCCACCCCAGAGATGTGGAATCAGATTTTACTTTTTAGTAAGATTGGCAGGCGATGGTGGAGCATACGCCAGATGTACATTTAAATCTAGTAAAATCACTTTGGGCCTTGTCGAATAGATTCTAACTCAGTATATGTGAGGTGGAAGTGCAAATTCTCATCAAGGAGTTTAACCAGAATGAGCTTGTTCAAAGACCTGATACATTTTAACCTTCTTTGTTTCGCTGTGTTTATTTTAGTTACTGTATATGTCATAACTTATTCATTCACCTGCCCAGTGGATTTCTTTCCTTTTTCAACTGAAACAAAAGAAAACCCTCCGAGAAACCATGTTTAAAACCCCTCATAGATTCTGCTTTGTTGTCTCTTCCCCAAAGCAGGATCCCTGAATTGCTTTTGTGGCATTGTTTCTCCTGCGCTTTTTCTCTGGATGCTCTCAATAAGGTTACACTAGCTGCTATAATTCGGCCAGTCGTGGCTGAGGAAACAATAGACGTGGTTAATGATGAGCAAGTGTCCATTATTTCATTGACCCCTCACACTGGCTCTGTGACAAAGAGGCTACAGAAGTGGCCACTGTTAGGCAGTGGATGAGTGAAGATCAAAACCCGGGCCTTTTTCCCCCCTAAGTTTTGTCCTGTTTCCCGAGAGCTCTAAAATTGTTGACTTTTACTTTTTCTGTCCTTGTAAATTAAGAGAGGCAACAGTTTACCAAGTGACTGTTTACTCTTTGTACTTACTCTTACACATCAGTCTACATATTTTTGACAGTTGCTATTAATAGTAGATTTTAGCCACAAGAAGAAGTGGATAAAGAGTCGGTGCTGTATAGCAACGATGACACTGCAACTTTCCTCTAGTTCTTCAATGCTTCCTCTCATGATCTCAATTCTTCCTTCTAAATCTGGCTAGACCAGAAGATATGCACTGGTACAGACAGGAACTGGAAACACAGGGAATCCAGGACAGGTAAACTCCTGAGGATGTATGATGAGAGTAGCAATACCAGGAGGGTATGGTTAAGGTGGAGTAGAAAGGAGGAACCTCTCACAAGGTTCTAAACATAACCCCCTCCCTGGGGGGTGCACAGCAGACGAGTGGAAGAAGGGAGTCATCGGACAGTGTAAGACTTGAGAAAATAGTAATAATATCTAAATATCTAATTATCTTCATGAGGGATTGGAGGCAGAGAAGGAGGGACAAAAATGAGCTGATATCAAGGGCTCAAGTAGAAAGCAAATGTCTTGAGAATGATGAGGGCAACAAACGTACAAATGGATGCATGGATGGATTGTGATAAGAGTTGTACAATTCCCCCCAATAAAGTGATTTTAAAAATAAATAAATAAATGAGTATAGAATTTGAAACAAATTCTGTTAAAATTTTTTTTGTTTTTAATAATTTTAGTTCTTTGTGGTCTAAAATTAGGCTTGAATCCTTTTCGCCATGCTTATTTCATCTGTAACTCAGGCAAATGGTCCAAGAATGTGGCATTGGGATGGTAGGAAGAAGACTCATTACAAATCTGGAATTTGCAGGGGGAGCTTGCTGAAAGTGAAAATGACTTGAAGCACTTGGTGGATCAAAATCCACAGCTACAGCCTTTACTATGGATTACCACTTCAACAAAAGAAAATAAAAATCCTCACAACTGGACCAATAAGAGAACTCATGATAAACAGAGAAAAGATTAAATAAAGATGTCAAGGAATTTTCTTATACTTAGATCTGCACTCAGTGCCCATCGAGGTAGCAATTAGGGAATCAAACAACAGGTGTTGCATTGGGAGAAACATCTGTTTAAACTGTTAAAGGCCGACACTTAGAAGACCAAGATGCACCCAGGTCACGGCCTGGTGCCTTCATATGTCTCATCCCCATGTTAAAGCAGGACAACGCGTACGGGAGACTGATGAAGAACGAATGGCTTTTGAGTTATGGTAATGGAAAAGAATATTAAATATTTATACCATGGTCTGCCCGTAAAGTGAACAAATCTCTGAAGTATAGCAAGAATGCTCCTTACAAGCTCTTCGAGGTGTGTTCAGGAGAGACTTCCTTCTTGGTAACAGAGAGAGTTAGCAACAAAAAAGGACAAGGTAGGTTGATACTATAACAAGGCTCTCCAACACATTTGGTTGTCGTTAGCATTGCTGTGCGTCAGCACCAGCTTGATGGCTTTTAACAGCAGCACAAACGGAACTGCTTTTCTTGTAAGCAGTCATCATTACGTATCAGAGTTTTATTATAACTCCTTTTTTGCTTTTTTCCGCCCCTGTATTTACAGGCTCTTGATGGAAATGTGTATGATCACCTTAAGGATTATTTGATAGCATTCAGCCGGACTGAGCTAGAAACGTGTCAAGCTGTACAGAACACATTTCAATTTTTATTAGAAACCTCCAGCAAGGTAAGACCTAACCAAGTTGGTATTAGTGCGATAAGCGATAAGTTGCTCATCTTAGAATCAAATACAAGATAGGTGTTAGTGTCTTAGAAAAATGCTGTGGAACAAATTTCCTGGAAATAGTAAGAGTTGGCGCTTTTATACCCTCCTCATGGCTGAGCTGGTAAAGACAGTACCAAGCGAGAAAAGGGAGGTGATGGTTTATCCTAGCTCCGGACACCAGACTGTTGTTCTGGACCTGGCTTTTGGGGGGGGGGGGGTACATTGCTTTTTGAATACAATTGTTTAGAATTTTATATTCTACTTAGTAGATGAACTTTGTATGCTCTCAATTCAGTCATTTAATGGAGCAACAAGGTCACCTATCAGTGCAAGAATGGTAAAGGAAACAGAAGAAAGTGGCACTTTATAATTGGTAATTGAGCATCATACCTTGATTTTTTTTTTCTTTTTACAAATTGAACCTTCCTTCTGAGGCTGACACATTTTGACATTGTGTAGTCTCTGTATTCTGTAGTGTTCAAACCCATCAGCTCTGCTGGTTTGCCTGTACCTTGGGCAGCAGACGTACACCAGTTAGGTCGCCAGACATTTTCAATCCATATTTCAGACCCGCATACACTGTTTGCCTGATTTGGGTCTCATGCTGACACTTCTACTTGTGCCTTAATAGACTAGCAATGTTTTTGTAGCTAAAACCCAGAGTTGCCAAGCAGTAATTTTAGCTGCTCCTTAAAAGAAGAACATTTCTCGATTGTTTGCGCCAAGAACCCAATTTGTATCTCTTGCCATTCAGCACAACGTTTAATTCTCTAATCATTTCCAATCCTTGTTCCTATTAAGTGGTAAGACAAAACCCTACCATGGATTATTATTTCTTCCTCCTCCCCCTTCCTCCTCCTTCTCATTCTCTGGTACACAGAGATTTCCCTCTTCTTGTTAAGACTATGTAGTTTTTAAATAACTAAATGTATATATTTTAGTAACAAGTTATTCATTTAATCAGAAGAGGCAGCTATCGGTATGTTTTTACTTCTCTATCTTGACCAGCTATCTACATCTTTTTTTTTTTTTAATTAAAAATCATTTTATCAGGGGCTCGTATATCGTTTTTCCAATACATAAATAAACATACTGTGGCAAGCACCCTCGGCACGTCCGCTGCCGTCATCATTCTCCAAACATCCACCC
>PVJH01041458.1:0-14951 GCA_004026705.1 Nesogale talazaci | reverse complement strand
AAAAATGTAGGCTTTTCAATAAATATAGAAAACCCCAAATGACAACTAACTCCACAGCAGCAACCATATGATAATTTTGTGATAAGGGGAGCTTCCTATTTGCTAGCTTTAATCATAAGAAATGTTTACTACTTTGAGAAATTATTATTATCCCAGTGGGCCGCAGTCCGGTGCACAACCACTACGCCACCGGGGCTCAGCCTGAGAAATTATTTTTTGGTTCTGGTATGGGATGAAGTTTAAAAAAACCAGTAATATATGTAAACAAAACTGAAGAGTTTGGAACCACTTGAAAATCAATTTACAATGAAAGAAACAAAAAAAGTGAGAAAATCAGTTTACAACTGGAAACACAAGAAATTCAGGACCAGTAGTGAGAGGGGCGATACCTGGAGGGTGGAGAGAAGGTGGAGTAGAAAGGGGGACCAATTACAAGGATCTACATATAACCACCTCCCTGAGGGATGGACAACAGAAAGGTGGGTGAAGGGAGACGTTGGACAGTGTAAGCTATGACAAGATAATAACAATTTATAAATTATCAAGGGTTCGTGAAGGAGGGGGAGATGGGGAGGGAGGGGAGGAATGAGGAGCTGATACCAAGGGCTCAGATAAAAAGAAAATGTTTTGAGAATGATGATGTCAACAAATGTACAAATGCGCTTGACACGTGTATGGATGGATGGATTGTGACAAAAGTTGTATGAGCCTCCAAATTGAAAAAAAGAAAAGAAAATAGATTAAATAAATGTAGGAGGAAACCCTACTGTATCATGAAAAAGAAAGAAAGAAAGAAAATCAATTTATTTCCATAAAATGACTTTTGGGGGGGAACGATCATTGTTTTGTATTTTGAAAGTTTTGAGTACAGAAATCAGTTTGTCTTTACCCATGTGTTTTTTAAATAGCTGGTAATCTACACACTAATAACATTTTCCCCTTATTTCAAAAGCTCTCCAAAAATATGAGAGGGGAGGTGCCAATAAAAAACAGAAGACTCTCCTACTCCCACCACCGGACAGCAGTGATGCAAAAAAAAAAAAAAAAAAACAGAGGACTCCTACCCAATAAAATGATTATATATTTTTAAAAAGGAGGAGGAAAGAGGAGCTTATACCAAGGGCTCAAGTAGAAAGAGTTTGGAAATGAAGATGACAGCATGTGCACAAATATGCTTAATACAAGGGATGTATTGAATATTATAAGAGCTGTAAGAGCCCACAGTAAAATCTTTGGGAAAAGAAAATAAAATAAGAACAAAAGCAAGCAAACAAACAAAAAAACCCAGAGGCCCCTCAATGAGATGGTTGGCATAGGGTCTACAACAATGGGCTCCAGTCACAGCTAGTGAGGATGGTGCAGAACCAGGCTGTGCTTCATTCCTTCGGACCCAGGACCCTCAGAGGAGGAACCATCTCAATACCACCTAACGACATGAAGATCACATGCAATGCAGTGAGCTACTGTACCATGGGGGACCTGACCAGATTTTAAGTGGAACACCTGGCTGAGCCCCAGTGGCATAGTGGTTGTGCGCGGGTCTGCGGCCCACTGGGACGGAAGTTCAATTCCAGCAATGGGGCTGGGCCTCCTACTCCCACCACCGGAGAGCAGTGATGCCCCCCCCCCAAAAAAAAGTGGAACACCATTGACCGGGGTGGGGGTGGGAGATGCGTTCTTGAATAAAAATTTGGTCTATATGGAGCAACAAAAATTTTCATAGAATGCACAAATAGTATTGTAATATATTTATATTTATATTGATTTTGATTTTAAAACACCGCGGGACGTCTGGTCACTTTACTCTAAAAGCAAGGATGGGTAGGTCACATCCCTGTGGGATTACACGGCAGTGGCAGGACACTTTTTAATTCTTGTTAACCTGAGTTAAAAATGGCTTTCATGGCCATTTCTGGGGGTCCACTGTAAAGATTTATTGACATGCTGTGCATGAAGAGTATAAGCTATCCATGTGTTTGCTCTTGGAGAAAAGATTCTCTGGGAAGAGACTGTGATGTCCTGCACCTACCAGCCCTCCCAGAAAAAGAATGTCTCCTTTAGGGTATGCAGCTAGGGCCGCACCTGGGTTAGAGGAGCTGCGGTGAGAAAAGGCAGCTCAGACGCAGCGCTGCCCGGACGAAACACTGCCCGGTCCCGCCCCAGCTTCTCCACTGTTCATACGCTTGAGCCCACTGGTGCAGACGTCGTGTCGATCTGTTTCATTGAGGGTCTTCTTTGGTGTTGACCTCCTCTAAGCTTCCTCTCCTTCTCCAAAGACAGCTCTCTCCTGGTCCAAGGGTTTTTCTAGAATGGTGGTCTCCATTTAGACAACTACCAGGAATGCATGACTTTTCCCATAACCTAAGAGTGACTCTTAACACCAAGACCTCAGTGGGCCACATCTGGTGAACACTTGCTGCTCTCAATCAGGGCAAAGCTATCTTGAGCCTCTCTTGAATTAGCATATGTAAAACAGCCAGCCCAAGTCCTGTCTGGTTGCCTCTGTCAAGGGCATTCTAAATCAAGTTGCCTGCTCTCCAGGAACTTCCAACCCAGCTGAGATGAATGATCCCGTCTGGTCACCAGATGTGTCACAATGGAGCAGGGCCTTTGGTTAGTCTTGGGTTTGCTTTTCTTGGAAGCATCTACAGTCAAAATGCTTTGGGAAAAGCACCTCCCAGGGCTTTATTTACTTAACCACAGGAAGCAAAAGAAAGCGGAACAAACGCTTTTTATAAAACAAACAGGTGCTAGCCAAAGTCATTCTTGATAAGCACATCTGGTGTTTGGTGTCTGTTAGGATAGGAACTAGCATAAGGAAGCCTTTTAAAAGCAAGACAAGGCCAACCTACTCCCCCCCTCTGCTCCCCCTGAGTCTGGTTGACATTGACATTGTTCATTTGGAAAGATGGGTTCCTATGTGTGTGTCTGTATATATATATACTAATATGTTTAACCTATGGTTCAATTTCTGCTAAAATGACCATTTTGTCTGCAGCATTCCAGCTGTGGTTGCTTTTTTTTCTTTCCTATTTAAAGCATATACTTAATAACAACGATGATGACAAAAGGATGGCTTTTCCCTTTTCCTTTGTACGCCTAGAACAAAATTGCTGAGTGCCATCTGCCCACCTGAGCCACCCTGGGAGACAGGAGATCGTCATCACCCACAATTGGTTGGCCACTTCCCCCAGGAGCTAGGTATTCTGTGGGGTTATTTTACTTACGCACATTAGTTCGAGGTTTCCTTTGTAGCAGAAACAATGATTCCGCTCTTGCAAACCACAACCCTGAAGTTCAATGGATTAGTTGTTCCAAATCCCAGAGCCTGTCACTCAAATCCAGGCTCCCAAACCCAGGGTCTTACGCACTAACTTTTCAAATCACAGCGTGGTTCGGTCCATGAATGCACCCCCCACCCCCCACCCCCATGAAAAGTGTCCTTGCTTGGAAATTTCATTCTGAGTTTTAGTTTAATAGCACATTCTTTATTTGAAGAGTGATAATGAAAGAACCTCTCTATCCCATTTGGTAACTTATTAATTCTGAGACCTCAGCTCACTCGTGCCCATGTAGCCTTGGACTAATAAATGAGTACACCTGTAGGGTCTCTCTCTCTCTCTCTCTCTCTCCACACAATTCCCACAGTGCCTCTCCTGGGGCTGCCATCCCAGGGAAGAGCCTGGCTTTGTGGCCAGGCAGACCTGGATTCAAGTCCTGGGGTTGGCATTCACTGGGGATGTGATTTTGAGCAAGTGACTGAACTGCTCTGAGCCTCAACTGGAGAAGAAATTGTGGTCTGGTTCTTCCCTTTCCAGTACTCTAGTTCCCCTGCCCCTCATCTTCCAGTCTGCTTTGGAGTAAATAGGCCTCTTGGTCTCATCCAAATGTTTGGCGGTGGCGGTGGTTCTGTAGAATGATATTCCTACAAGATAGTATCTGTCTTTCGGTGTATGTGCCCTTGTGCTATTTCAATGAAAGATGGTCTCGGGGCTAGCGTTCCTTCAAGGTTTCAAGAATGTCTCAGGGTGAGTGAGGGTCTGGGGAAGTTCTCTGATCTCAACTGGTCCCGTGAGTCTAGACCAGTGGCCCTCAAACCGCGGCTCACGAGTCCTCGGCGGCTCTTACAGGGTGAATGTGCGGCTCTGAAGTCACATTGAAAACATTTGAAGGGTCTTATTTCAGATCATGGTGATTTCGTTCTTTTGGAAAAGCATATTTAAGGCTCCTGAGTGATTTTAAAGGTATTAGAAGGCGCAGGATTGTCTCTTCAGTCTCAAGAGTTTGCCGACCACTGGTCTAGATTTTCAAAGGAATTTATGCTTTGTTCTACATTTTTCTCTCATTCCACCTAGGATCAGCTAATGTGACCCCGACCAGAACAATCCATGGGGAGAGCTGAACACCGTGGATTATTCTGGTTATAAAACTGATGAGATAGCTGAGCCCCGGTGGCGTAGTGGTTGTGCACAGGACTGCGGCCCACTGGGATGGAGGTTCAATTCCGGCTCCCAGGAGCAAAGGCTGGGCCTCCTACTCCCACCACCTGAGGGCAGTGATGCCTAAAAAAAAAAAAGAAAAAAGAACTAGGGGCTGAGCCCCGGTGCCGTAGTGGTTGTGCACAGGACTGCGGCCCACTGGGATGGAGGTTCAATTCCGGCTCCCAGGAGCAAAGGCTGGGCCTCCTACTCCCACCACCTGAGGGCAGTGATGCCTAAAAAAAAAAAAAAACCTGATGAGATGGGGTAGGTTACCAGCCTTGTAGACTTATTTCTGCTCTGAGATTGTGGCTACTGTGTCTAGTTGATTTATCTAGAGAAGTCCAGTGATAATTGTATGTGGATGTCTATAGAAAGAGATTTAGGGGCTGAGCCCCGGTGGCATTAAATGCTTGAGTGCGGGACTGCGGCCCGCAGGCTTGGCAGTTCAAATCCAAGTGGTGGTTCTCAGGAGCAGAGCTGGGTAGCTCCCACAACCACCAGACGACAGTGATCCTCCCCCCTAAAAAAACAAACAATAAAAAAGAGATTTATCTTGAGAAATGGCTCACACTGGGGTAGAAAGGGGGAAGTCCAGTCCAGTTCAAGTCCATGGTTCCGATGTCAGCTGAAGGTTTTTTCCTGACACCTATAGCTGCAGGGGCTGATGAAGGGAAGGAGAAAGACCACAGGCTGGCAGCTGCCAAACTGAATGAATCTGAGGCCAGTGGATGAATCCAAGGTCAGAGTCTGCTAATGGCTCCTCAGGTGGGCTGGCGATATGACAGACAATACCACAGGTTAGGAGAAGGACGAAGCAGCTGCAGGACCCAAATCCAGCAGAAGAGAGCTAGCTTCCACGTATTGTAAATTTACACTAAGAGGAGGCCACCCTCGGAAAGAAACCTCCCTCCATCTTATCAAGACTGTTGCCAGATTAAGGAACTCGAATCTCCCTGGGGAGGTCTGGTGACAAAGTGGTTATATGTTGGGCTGCTAACCACAAAGTCAGCAGTTTGAAACCACTAGCCCCCACCAGGGAGAAAGCTGAGGTTTTAAACTCATTTAAACTCAATGACCCCTAGCGACCTCATGGAGAACAGCCTCACCATTGTGCTTATATGCGAACCACTTGGTGCAGCCTCTGTGTCCACCCATCCTAACGACTGGAGACCAATAATCGTATTCCCACCTGCTTTGAAGACCCCAGACACTCACTACTCACCTCACTAGGGTGTGGAACCCGAACTCTGGGAACTATAGCAGGCCTATTGGCTAAGGTGTCCTGGGAGACTTTGTTCCTTTTCTTTCTTTTCTCTTTTTTTTTTTTTTAGGGGGCATCACTGCTCTCCGGCGGTGGGAGTAGGAGGCCCAGCCCCACTGCTGGAATTGAACCTCCGTCCCAGTGGGCCGCAGTCCCGCGCACTACCACTACGCCACCGGGGCTCAGCCCAACTTTGTTCCTAAACTGAAAGTCCACTTGAATGAAATACAAATGCAATCTGCTCCTGAGCACGGAGACCTTTCAGCATCCTGAATTCTCAGCGCTCGTTCAAGTTCGTCTGATTCTCTCACCACCCCCCACCCCCCAAATTGACGGATTCACCCGGTGACTGGATCACTTGCCTGATGCTTCAGGAAAAGAACCTAAGATGCACCCGAGAACTGTTTGCCGCTTGTAAATGCCAAGACCATCCCTTCGGAATCATGCATAAGCAAAACAAGGTCACACTGCGTCACCTGCCACCCATGGTGACTCATAGAGGTCCCATGTGTTTCTGAGGACCATGATGTCCCAATCAGGGTCACCATGGCGGGCTAAGTTTATAGCTGATAATACCCAAGTTGTTTCAATGTACCTCCGAATGGCCTCAAATCTTCAATCTTTCGGTTAGTAGCTGAATTAACAGCCTCCTCAGGAACTCTTGAAACGTCTACAAGACCCTACAAACAGAAGTTGCCCCTGGGCGAGGGAATGGGGGACTGGGGACAAAAGGAAAGAGACTTAGTTGTTGTTTTTTTTCCTCTATGAGACAGTGTTGTTGTTGTTGCTTTCCCCACTTCATTGGGAGTTCTTACAGATATTGTAACGGTCCACAGTTCACTCCCATCGAGCAGCGTTGTTCACTTGCTACCACGATCAGTTTGAAAACATTCCCCTGCCTCTTGAACTCCTTGAGATCAGCTCCCCTTTATCGCCGCCTTCCCCCAGGAGCACGTACTCCTTTTACTTACTTCTTTTCTATAATAGGTTGTTTTGGTCTTTTGCCATCTCTTACACAACCCAATATATCCATCCACATACGATTCTGTTGTTGCTCCCCTTGACTGGGGTTATACAATCACCAGTGCTATCAGCTCCTCCCTCCCCCACGCCTCTTCCCGTTTCCCCAGCGACCAATTACTCCCTTACTTTCTGATGGGTTATCTATGTTGACTTTCATGTACCAAACGATCTTAAACAAATGAACATGTGCAAGCCTAACACGATTCATGTAAAACCCAAACTAGTCAGGGAAGAAAATATTGAAGAACTGGCGGATAGTTGCTCGGTGCCATACCACACTGGGGATTCATCATCCCTCCTGAGAAGGGCTGTCCCATGATCTTACAGGTGGGTCTGGGCTCTCCACTGCATCACAATCCCTCACATCGATTTAGTTGCTTGTTTCTGAACTTGTGATCCTCTTCTCGTCAATACCTCATAATCACAGAGGCTGGTGTGCTTCTTCCATGTGGGCTTTGTTGCTTCCCTGGTATATGGCTGCTTGCTTAACTACAAGCCTTTAAGACCTCAGAAGCTATGTCTTTTAATAGCCAAGCATCATCAGCTTTCTTCACCTCCTTTGCTTATGCACCCATTTCGTCTTCAGCCATCCGATCAGGAAGGTGAGTATCATGCAATGCTACATTATTAGAATAAACCATTTTTAAAATAACTTTATTGGGGGTCTTATAGCTATTATAACATTCAGTACATCATTTGTATCAAGCACATTTACACACATGTTGTCACATACATTTCCAAACATGTTCCACTTGAGCTCCTGGTATAAGCTCCTCTTTTTTAAAAAAAAAAAAAGTCTCTTTTCCCTCCCCTCTTTCCCCTTTTTTCTTTCCCCTCTCCTCCCACATAAATCATTTTACTGGGTACTCACACACCTCCCCTCACAATCCATCCATACACCAATTGTATGCAGATCTCATTTGCACACTTGTTGCCATCATCACTCTCAAAACATCCTCCCCCCAGTTCCACCTCCCCATATTTCCCTTCCTCCCTCCCCCCCATGAACCGTTAATAATTTACAAATTGCTATTTCATATCGTATACTGTCCAATGTGTCCCTTCACTCACTTCCCTGTTGGCCATGCCCCAGAGAGGAGGTTATATGTGGATCCCTGAAATTAGTTCCCCCTTTCTACTCCACTATCCCTCCATCCTCCCAGCCACCACTCCCATCACTAGTCCTGAGGGAATATCTATCCTAAATGCCCCATGTTTCCAACTCCAGTGTATATCCCCTGTTCTAGTTGGTCTTGTCTGGTAGAACCGGGAGCATGATAGTGGGTGTGAGAAAGCATTTGAGAACAAGAGGAAAGATGCATATTTCATTGTTACTACACTGTGCTTTAACTGGCTCATCTCCTCCCTGCAACCCCTCTGTAAGAGGATGTCACTTCACCTGTTGATGGGCTTTGGGTCACCAATCTGTACTCCCCCCTATTTATAATGATATAATTTTAGTTCTTTGATGCCTGACACTGGATCCCTTCAACACCTCATGGTCATGCAGGCTGATGTGCTTCTTCCATGTGGGCTTTGTTGCTTCTGAGCTGGATGGCCACTTGTTTACTCAAACCTTTAAGACCCCAGACACTAGATCTTTTGATATCCGGGCACCATCAGCTTTCTTCACTACCATTGCTTATGCACACATTTGTCTTCAGTGATCGAGTAGGGAAGATGGGCATCATGGAATGCCAATTGAATGGAACAAAATGTTCTTGCATTTAAGAAGTACTTGAGTGGAGGTCCAATGCCCATCTGCTGTTCTACTACTAAGCCTATATGTATAAGTTCATTGATCTATTTTCCCCATTGTCACATATAGATATATGCACCTATGTACATGCCTGTATTTAAACCTCTATAAATGTTCTTTACCCCCAGTTCTTTACTCTTTTTCCTTTTACTTCCCTCTTGTCCCACTATCATACTCAGCCTCCATTGGGTTTCAGTATTTTCTCTCTGTTACATTACCCTTGATCAATCTCTACTGGACTTCTCTCGACCACCTTGTCTCTAATTTTGGATCAATTGATATACCCTTCTCCCTGGGCTGGTCAACACCATCTTCTTTCCCTGCCCGCACCCTGGAACCATCAGTCCTGTCGTTTTCGCCTCCAGACTGTTCATCCAGCCTATCTTATTTAGATAGACCTGCAAAGGTAACAATATGTACCCAAAAAAGGCTTCCTAAAATGAAGCAACCAAAGAAAATAAAGCAACAATAACAACAACAACAACAACAAAAAACCCAATGTCATATATACATATATGTAAAAAAAATAACAATATAAAAACATGTAAATAATTCAAGGTCTGTTCATTGACCTCCAGGAGTTTCCCCTGGTTGAGTCACATGTAGTGCCACTCCCTGGTCCCAAGGTTTATGGTGGTCATTCGATCTGGATCTCCACGCTCTGTTACACACCCTTAGTGTTTTTCCCTAGTGTGGTTGTGTCAGACAAGGTATAATCCTGACCCTGGTTCTCCACTGTTGACCCTGAAAGGCCTTGGGTCAGTGATGGTAGCTGTATTTCACAGTGGGGCTGGCCGTATGATCCTCTTTGTGCATCGGCTGTTCTGAGTGGGAGTATTGTCCTGAAGAATCGGTGGACCAGGATGCACTCCATTCTCTCCTCCTCCCTCTTCATTTGTCCTCATGTGTTCTGGTCAGGCATCTGTCATTCCCCAAGCTGCAGCTTCAAGTGCTGACCTCCAAGACAAATTCCCCTGGTGGAGAGGTGGCTGCCCCTGTAATTGGGATTGGGGTTGTGTGCTCAGACTCCGTTGATTCTCCACTTCATACTGCCACGCTGCGTTCACATCCTGGATCACCGGGTTTACGTTTGGTCCCTCTTTCTCTGTGGAGATATAAACAATACACTCCCCTTGGGTGGGTTAGTACTCCATTCCCTCTCTACACATCACCATTTGCCCTGTGGCAGTCATGTGCTTATGTTAATTTTAAGATTGAAATGTAGGGGTGTAGTCTAACCTGTTAACCTGGAGATAGCCATTGAGTAGCCAATGAGGCCTCCATGTGGGCATGGCTTTCTCCTGAGACTTCTGGGAAATCTCACCATATTTCCCTCGTGAAGAAGCTATCTTCCCCAGTTGTTGGGAGTTAGTTTCACAGACGATTAATCACACACAAGATGGCAGCGTCTGAGAAGCTGGAGGAGCCGGCAGAGAGACCAAACAGCTTTGCCCTGATTGAGCCGGATCTCTGAAGCTGGGCCGGCTACATGGAGACCTCTGCCAGCAATGAGTTGCTTCTGCTGTTGATGGACCCTGAGCCCTGGAAGCGAGGAGCCATATGGAGACCCCTGCGGGATTCTGTACCCACTGACCTGTGGCTTTGTGAGTCAGAAGGAGACTTTATAGACTGATTTCGGGCATATGGGTTAATATCTGACTTGTGACCTTGAGCTGGACTGGGCTGGAATGCCTTCTCAGTGTCACATTCCTTTTGTATATAAACTCTTTCCTTATATCAATATGTGTGTCTATGAAATTTGTTCCTCTAGTCTACCCAGACTAACACATGCCCCTTGGCCCACCCCCACCCCCCCTTCCAGTCGGCTACTATATGTAGCTCGGAATTTGGTCTGACCCCTGCCATACTACTTGGGCCTCTCCCCAGGCATTTCTGAATACAGTAGCAACTCAAGGTACCCCTTTTATATTTTTTACGCTTACCTCAGCAGACTTATGTTGTACCTGTCCTTTTGCGCTTGGCTAACTTCACTTAGCATAATTCCCTGCAGTTCTTCCCATGCGGTGATGTGCTTCATGCGTTCATCACTGCTTTTCAGCGATGCATGGTACTCCATTGTATACATGTACCACAGCTTTTTAATCCATTCGTCAGTTGATGGAAATTTGGGCTGCTTCCCACTCCTTGCAATTGTGCTGCGATGAACATTGAAGCACAGATGTCTGGTCGTGGGTTGTTGCTTGCCTCTTCTGGGTTTATGCCCGGTAGGGGGATTGCAGGGTCATATGGTAGCTCAATTTCCATCTGTTGTAGATATCGCCAAATTGATTTCCATAGTGACTGTACATATCTACAGGTCCACCAGCAGTGGCTAAGTGTTCCTATCTCCCCACAGCCTCTCCAACACTTAATGTTTTTTGATTTTTTGAATTGGGCTATCTTTGAAGGTGTTAGGTGGTATCTCATTGTTGTTTTGATTTGTATTTCTCTTATGGCCAATGATTGGGAACATTTTCTCATATGTTTATTGGCCATTCTGATTTCTCCCTCTGTGAAACTTCTGTTCATGTCCTTTGCCCACCTCCTCAGTGGGCAGTTAGTTTTGCTCTTTTTGGAAGCTATTTTAGTAATGAGGCCTTTATCTGATTTGTCATTGCTAATGATGTTTTCCCAGTCCGTGGGTTCTCTTATTACTCTTTTTGTTTGTTTCTTTGTTTTTAGTTTTGTTTTTTTGGGCATCCCTGCCCTCTCTTGGTGGGAGTAGGAGGCCCGGCCTTTGCTGCTGTGGAGCCCCTGCTGGAATTGAATCTCCATCCCAGTGGGCCACAGTCCCACGCACAACCACTATGCCACCGGGGCTCAGTCCCTTATTACTCTTTTGGCGAATAGAATAAACCATTCTTGAACTGAGGTAAGATTTAGTAGAGAGCCAAAGTCCATCTGTTTCCTTGTTGCATTCACTTATATATAAACATCTATAAACAAATTCACATATATCTTTTTCTTCTTTCTTCCTTTGTTTTCTTTCTATCCCCACTATTACGTTTACCCATCATTCACCTGAGACTTACAGCTTAATGCAAATTAATGTTATGCACTTGTGCATGCCTTCTCCCCCGCCCCAATATACCATTCTTGAAGCAAGAATACCCATAACCAACTCTGAGTCACTAGCATGAAAAAAAAAAAATGAAAGTAGCAAAGAAAATGCTCTTGTAAGGCCAGCACTAAGCAAACGACAAACTAGATGAGTTGTTTTAGACGAGAGGCAGTCACGTGTAGGATCTGTCCACCCTGTGGGCATCAGAGACCACATGGCTACAAAGTCGGGTTTTGGCCTTCTTGGCTTAAGTGACCCGATGCACACCTTCAGGTCTGTTTCCTCCTTGGGATGTGAGGCCAGTTCCTCCCACTCATGAATTATGAGGTCCAAGCACCCTTCCTTTGCTTGCTTAGGCCTTTCCTTATCTTGCTCCTCCCATGTCTTTTGTGTTTGTTTTAATTTTAAGAGAATATTTACTAAGTCTTAAATGGAACAAGAAAGCTACAGAGATTTAGCCAACGGATGTGGGAGAGCATTCTCCCAAGGTCATGATGGCATCCGAGAGCTTTCTGAGATACAGACCTTTACAAAGGACACTCAAGGGGCAAAGAAAACTGTCACGTAAACATCGTTGGTGGCAAATCGATACGCTCCAAATGCCAGTGGGACTCCTGAAATGAGATCGGGGCCATGGCTGAGATTATAATTTGGGGTCAGAGCTTCCTTTGAGCAATTGGCATGCTACCCACAAACAGTAGGGTGAGCTCCATCAAGGACATATCCAGCGAATCACCTAAAGCAGACTGCCCTTCCGTGTGTGTGTGTGTGTGTGTGTGTGTGTAAGGAATCTACTTTTCTTTTTCTTTTTTTTTGGGGGGGGGCACATCACTGCCCTCTGGTGGGAGTGGGAGGCCCAGCCTTGCTCCTGGAGAGCTGTTGCTGGATTTGAACTGCCAGCCCTGTGGGCTGCAGTCCCGCACTCAACCACTATGCCACCGGGGCTCAGCCCAGAATCTACTTTTCAATGCACTCTGTCTGCGAGCAAAACTAATCACATCCCTCGACCACAGTCAGAGAGAATTCAATGTCTCCCAAACTCTGCATCTAATTCTAAGCAAGCTAATACCTGACTCTCAGACAAAGCATTAGTAATATGTTTAAGGGTCTTTGGAACTTTTCTTATGGTGTCTTTGAAGAAATCAGTGCCAAGAGCAGGTAGGAAACGCTTACTTACTGAATGTCAACTGTATGCAACTTACTATACTGAGTGCTTCCTTTCATTTTATTTAGTCTCCATAGCCATCATGTCATGCAAGTCTTACAAATGTTTTTCACAAAAGTCAAGTCTGTGTGGACTCAAGGAGACCCTGTCTGGGTCCCAGTAGAGCTGCATTTCACAGAGCTGCTAGTGACCGAAATGACCAAGACCAACCTTTCTTCTATGTAAGGCTCCTTAACAGTGACACACCCTTGCTTGCTGAAAGTAAAGAGCACTTCCAACACTTACTGATGAAGATCAAAGACTACAGCCTTCAATATGAATTGTAAAAATGTAAAAAAAAAAATGTAAAATGTGAAAAAAAAAATCTTAAAATCAGGCCAATAAACAGCATCGTAATAAACAGAAGGATTGGAGTCTCAAAGACTTCATTTTGCTTGGACCCATAATCACCCATCAGGGAAACAGAAGCTGAAAAAAAATCAAATGATGTATTGCATTGGGCAAATCTTTCAAGTGTTTAAAAGCAAAGATGTTATTATTGAGAACCAAGGTGAGCCCAATTCAAACCACGGTACTTTCCATCACCACACGGGCATGTGAAAGTTTGACAATGAAAAATGAGGACTGGAAAAGAATGAGTACATTGAAATTTTGGTGTGGGTAAAGAATATTGACTAGACCATGGTCCTGTCAAAACAACAAGCAAATCTATCTCAGAAGATGTACAACCAGAATGCTCATTAGAAACAACAAGAGGAGATATCTCACGTACCTTGGACAGGTGATCACAGAGACGTGCTATCATTTAGACATGTCTCCAGGGACCTTCTGGAGAAGGACATCACACTTGCTAAAGCAGAAGCCAGCAGAAAAAGAAAAAGTGCTTGGATGAGATGCATTGGTACAGTAGCTGCAACAATTGGGCTCAAACATAGCAATTGTGAAGCTGGCCTAGGATCCAGCAGTGTTTCATTCTATTGTCTGTAAGGTTATTGTGAGTCAAAACCAAGTGGGCAACATCTGACAACAAATTATACACAGAGACACACATTTTTATTGTTGTTAGGTGTCAGCGAGCTCCCACCCACAGTGACCATATATGTCCAAAAAAACGAAAATACTGTCTGGTCCTGCAAAATCCTCACAATTATCCTTAGGTTTGAGCCAATTCTTGCAGCCACTGTGTTAAACCATTTCATTGAGGACCTTCCCCTTCGCTCCCCCATCCACTTTACCAAGCATGGCATCCTTCTCCAGGGACTGGTCTCTCCTGACAACATGTCCAACATGTATAAGACAAAGTCTCACCATCCTTTCCTCTAAGGAGTTCTCTGGCATTACTTTTCCCAACACAGATCAGTTTGTCCTTTGAGTGGCCCATGATGCCTTCGATGTTCTCAAGCGCCGTAATTCAAATGCATTGGTTCTTCTTCTTCAGTCTTCATTATTTGATGTCCAACTTTCACATAAAGAGTAAATATCATGGCTTGGGCACTTTAGTCCTCGGAGTAACAGCCTTGTTCTTTAATACTCTGAAGAGGTCTTGTATACCTAAAACAATATGTGGGCTATGAGAAGACTTTTCCTCAAGCTTTGTCTCCCCCAAAGATATGCCAAACATTAGGGGCTGTTTGCCAGCACCTGGTGGGAGGCCAGATGCTTAGCGATATCCTCCCTGAAGGCATTCAGCCATCAGACTACTGTCAGTCCCGCCACTGGTGGGGCTCACTGCCTGCTATTAAGGACAGTGGCTTATTTTCCCTGAAAGCTTCGGCTAAATCAAGTCTCCGCCTTGAGGGCAATCAAGGTTAGGCCACGATCATGCATCTAGAATCCACCCATTTTGTCACATGTATAACCCTAATCTCACCCCTCCCTACTTTGTGTATACCCTTAGATCTCTCCCTCCCATTACTAAATTACCTATAGTACACATGTGACGTATGTCTTTACCTGTAATTAAAAGGCATGCATGTCCCCCCCCCAAAAAAAAGATATATAAGCCCTGGTTAGTAATAAATCCCCTCCTCCTCTTCTGCCCTCTCTGCCTGACCTGGCTGTTGAGGTCATGGCTGTCTAGGAGGTGAGCATGCTACCATGAAATGTGTTGGACTCTATTTTACTATTTCTCTACCACCTCTCCTTACTTCTCTATGGCTTTACTATCATCTTTATATATGTATCAATCGTACAATTGTGCT
>PVJH01041457.1:0-14816 GCA_004026705.1 Nesogale talazaci | reverse complement strand
CAAATCACACTGGGGGAAAATGCCATCTGAAACACGGTTTTAACTGGACACCTTACCACTCATGTGGCAACTCTGTACCCAGTCTGTCCTTCTGACCCACTCAAGGTGGATGGGAGGTACCACCCTGTCCTCTAAGCTTAGGGCATCTTTTCTGGAAGCTTGCCCATCAACCTGGAGCCTCATACCACAGCCCTCAGAGACCTGGCTCTTCCTCTGCTTGGTGAGGGGAGGGAGCTTTTGGCCAAGCAGAACCTGCGTGCAGGGGTGGGGCATGCAGGGGTGGGGCGTAACAGCTGCAGGCAATGCCGAAGCCCACCTGAGGAGTGTTAGGAAACTGAGGAGAGGGCTGCTGGAGGGCGGAGCATCTGGCTTTAGAAGGCCGGTTGTGGCTGGAGGAAGGGGAAGCAGCAGGGTGGCGGAGACCACTGCATTTGGTTTCCTTTGGAGAGGAGCATTGCCATTTACAGACCGCGGGGCTCGCCATCCTGCCCAGGTAGGTGCTCTGCTCCCTGCGGCACCAGGGGGCCCTAGGGCCCTTGGAGCGCGGGTGACGGCCAAAATTGTAGGCCCATCAGTGCTGGGGCCTGCGCATGAGGCCTGAAACCACCCAACTGCCCTTAGGAGGGGCATGGGGACCCGTGTTTGGGGTAAGAACCGTTTCCTCACCTGGGCAGTGTCTGCAGCGGAGGGCTCTGATTACAGGCGGGGCCGCCAGGTCAGGCTGGCTCGGGTGGTCCTGTTCAGAGCCCACTCAGGCACTACATCTTGTGGGATTCCAGAACCTCCAGATGGCAGAGCCGGGCATCGAACCCAAGCTCTTCCCTCCACCTCCTACCCCCACCCCATCCCCCACTGCAAGGGAGGCTTCTGCAGCAGCCTGCTTGCACACCCCGTTGCCAAGGCTGCTTGCACACCCTGTGGCCAAGGCCACTCTCGCCCACCAGCTCCCCTTCTCTTAGGCTCCAGGCGCCATCAGCTCCCAGCACAGTTGGCCGCCAGGTCCCCCCCACCATGCCGCTTGTCACGTGTCTCATCCCCAGCTCCTGAGCTCTGTCGTGGCAAAGGAGGCAAGGGGCCTGTCCAAACTGCCCACAGGCCTCTCCTCAGGGGGATGTGCAGAGCTGGGTCCTGTGCAGATCAGTGGACACCACAGGATGGACTCTAGTCATGCCGGGAGGGAGCCATGGTTTGGGGGGAGGCTGCACTGGTCAATGGACTTTTCATTATCTTCATCATCATCATCATCATCCAGCTGTTCCACGTTTTCTAAGCACTGGCTGTGCCTTAAGACTCTTAAGGACCTGTCCTGAGTCTCAACCCTGAGAACTGGGTGGCCAAGCTGACTCAAAGGTCTGCACCTGGGGGTGGGGGGGCAGGTCTAGCAATCTAGCAATCTGCCCCGAAGGAGTAGAACTGCCCCTTTCGGCTTCCAAAACTCTCGACGGGAGTAGAAATCTTGTTTTTCTTAAGATTACAGCCAACAGAGGCCCTCAGAGCAGTTTGACTCTGTAAGCACACAGGGGCGCCTTCAGGCATCCCGTAAATGGTACTTGGAGGCCCACCAGGCAAGTCTCCCTGGGGGCCGGCCCCTGTTGGTCACGCTTCATGGCGGTGGGAGCAAGCACGGCTGTGCCTACAGCGTGAGGCCCACCCCACCGCCTTGGAGACCAGGTCCTTTATGGAAAATGTGTCCCCCTGCACCCCCTAGAGACCACAGTTCCCATAAAGGCGCATGACCATGGGCTCCTTCCCCAAGGAGCGTTTCAGCAGTCCTGAAGGATTTGGCTCCAAGGGGAACCAGTTGTGGGGTAACTTGTACAAAGAATGCCCACGTTCAGGCACTGTGGCTAGAGGGGTGGAACTGGACGGCGTTGGAGGCTGCAGCCAGGCCAGGCCCACCCAGCCCGGTTTCATTCAGTAAACACATGGCCTCCAACTCCACTGCATGGCCACTGGGTCCGGTCCAGCTCACAGCAAGCCTACAGGGAGAACACCCCTGTAGGTTGCCAAGACTCTAACTTTTTTTCATTTTAATTATTTTATTGGGGGCTCAGACAGCTCTTATCACAGTACATCCATCGTGTCAAACGCATTTGTTTGTTGCCATCCTCATTCTCAAGTTTTTCTACTTAAGCCCTTGTTATCAGCACATTTCTCCCTCCCTCATGAACCGTTGATAATTTATAAATGATTATTTCTTCATGTCTTACACTGACGTCTTCCTTCACCCACTTTTCTGTTGTCCGTCCCCCTAGGGTGGGGTTATAGATCATTGTGATCAGTTCCTCCTTCTCCCCCTACCTTTCCCCTTAGCCTTCATGGTATGGCTACTCTCATTATTGGTCCTAGTTTATCTGTCCGGGATTCCCTCTGCTTCCAGTTTCTATCTGTACCAGTGTACATCCTCCAGTTTATCCAGATTTGTAAGGTAGAATTGGGATGATAGTGGAGGACGCATTAAAGAAGTAGAGGAAAGCTGTACCTTTCCATAGTGCTATACTGCACCCTGACCAGCTTGCTCCTCCCCAGGACCCTTATGCAAGGATGTCCAGTTGCCTAAAAATGGGCTTTGCGTCGCCACTCTGCTCCCCCCACCCCCTTACATTTCTAAGATTTTTTGTTTTGGGTCTTTGATACCAAAGGTGACCCCATCAACATCTCATGATCACACAGGCTGGTGTGCTTCTTCAAGGTGGGCTTTGTTGCTTCTGAGCTAGATGGCAGCTTGTTGGTCTTCAAGCCTTTAAGACCCCAGACACTCTTCTGATAGCCAAGCACCATCAGCTTTCTTCACCCCATTTGCTTATGCGCCCATTTGTCTTCAGAGATCATCCAAGACTGTAACTCTTGACAGGAGTAGACATCCTGTCTTTCTCAAGCTTACAGCCGACAGAACCCTTCAGAGCAGCGTGACTGTAGCACACGGGCACCGGCAGTCAGCTGCTGACGTGGGGACAACTCAAAGCAGTGGCTGTACAGTCCGCTGATCCCTCTGCCTCCAGGTGACCTGAAAGGATGGGAGGTCCTCTAAGCCCACTGGGGCAGAGATAGGGGTACCAGGTCCAGGAACCTAGGAGTCAACTTCAAGTTGGAAACCAGGAAGTCGGGGCGGGGGGGGGGGGGGGGGAGCTTTAAGGAATCCCCTTGCCTCCCTCCTGCCAGCCCTGGAGAAGTCCCAGCCCTCTCACTGCGTCTCAAACTCTGACTTTGATATGGGGTTGACTTGAACCTAAAAATAATAATAGCGACCTTGAAAGGTTCAAAAGAGGTTTGAGCCCACGCCTCGGGGAGCCCCGACATCTACTCTTGAAAACTGGTTCCCCAGCAGTCTACCCTTGATGGAAAGCCGGGTTCCTCCAGTTTCTCACAGCAGCTCCTGGGCCAGCCTGCCATCTCTGCACAGGATGGGATGGGTGGGTGTGGTTTACTTGAGACGAATTTCTAGTGAGGGTTCCACATGGGTTCCACCACGTGGCAAATAATAATATAACGATTCATTAGCATCATGCTCAGCTTGCTCGTTGGGTCTCAGGTCCCTGCCAGGGACTGTGGATGTGGAAAGAGGCTTGTCGTCTACAGGCACGGTGCTGTGGGGGGTGGAGATGGAGGCCAGGCAGACCTAGAAAGTGGGACCTTCAAGGTGGGCAAAGGTGAGTCACAGCTCAGTAAATCAGCTCGGGCTTCTCCCTTGCTGACTGGGCAACTGGCCCTGCTTCAGGGGTGGAAGGTCTGGTCTCTCTGAGAGGAGTCTCTTGAGACGGAAATGGATATGACCCACTTCCTATTTTAGCCCAGGGCTGAGCACCAATCCGTGTCTCCTCTTACAGACGACAGACCTGCCCCAGGTCACAAAGCTGGCCAGTGAGTGACTGGTGTGGTGGAAGCAGGGAAGTGACCGTCCAAACCCTCCAGCCGCCCCTCAAAGGATAGTGGTCAGAAGTCCTCTCTGTCCTCGGAGGAGTCGGTGCTGATGGATGGCCACGGGGTGGGTGGCTGTATTGCACAGGAGTGGTGGATTGCGTTCCCTCCCCCTGAAGTTGGGCCGGCAGGAAGCCTGCTTGGACCCAGAAGCCCTATTAAGGGGACCCCCAGCAGCCACCTGGGGAACGCAAGCCTCTGCTTAGCCCCCAACCATCACCAGCTGTGTCAGGGACCCAGCTACCTGCAGTGCTGCAGAAGCAGGGCCTGGTCAACCCACCAAACCACGAGGAATTGTTGGAAGGTGGAGGTCATTTGTAACCTAGCAATCCATGCTGGAAATAAACCTAGTTTCCTGTACCAGGCTTCCTCAGCTGTCTCCCAGGGGGAGTTCACCCATGCAAAAACTGGCCGTCCTTGGCCGTGGCAGAATCCACGGAAGCACCTTGGGGAATCCTGTCTGTCCACCATAGCTGGGTCATATTCCAGGGTCACAGGCTGTGGCTGCTTGGGGGCAATGTCCGCTTATAGCTCCTGTCTTTCATCCAGGGTAGGGTCCTGAAGAGGCCTAGTTTTATTTATTACTATTCTTAAAATCATTTTATTGAGGGCTCATACAACTTATACAATCCATACATACATCCTTTACATGTCAAGCACATTTGTTGGCCTTGTCATTCTCAAAACATTTGCTTTCTATTTTAGTCCTTGGTATCAGCTCATTTTTCCCCTCCCTCCCTCATGAGTCCTTGATAATTTATAAATTACTATTTTGTCATATCTTACACTGTCCAATGTCTCCCTTCACCCACTTCCCTGTTGTCCGGAGCCTAGGAAAGTGGTTATATGTAGATCCTTATAATGGTTCCCACCTTTCTAACCCACCTTGACCCCACCCTCCCGGTATCGGCCCTCTCACCACTGGTCCTGACGGATCATCTGTCCTGGATTCCCCATGCTTCTAGTTCCTATCTGTACCAGTGTGCATCCTGTGGTCTAGCCAGATTTGTAAGGTAGAATTGGGATAATGAGTGTAAAGGAGAGAAAGCATTGAAGAATTAGAGGAAAGTTGTGTTTCAACATTGTTACACTTCACCCTGAATGGCTTATCTCCTCCCAGCGACCCTTCTGTAAGGGGATGTCCCGTTACCTACAGGTAGGCATTGGGTCCCCAATCTGTACTCCCCCTCATTTACAATTATTTCATTTTTAATTCTTTTATGCCTGATACCTGATCCCATCGATACCTCATGGTCACAGGCTAGTGTGCTTCCATGTGGGCTTTGTTGCTTCTGAGCCAGATGGCTGCTTGTTGACCTGCATGCCTTTAAGACCCCAGACGCTACATCTTTTGATAGCGAGGCACCATCAGCTTTCTTCACCACTTTGGTTTATGCACACATTTGTCTCCAGCGATCGTGTTGGGAAGGGGAGCATCATGGAATGCCAATTTAACAGAACAGAGTGTTCTGGTATTGAGGAAGTACTTGAGTGGAGGTGTGGTGTGGCTCTCTGGGCGGAGGCTGCTAAGCCAAGGATGGGGGAATCTATCCTGCTATCTCAGCCACTGCCAAGGGATGGCCGGAAGGGCTGGCAAAGGTGCAGGAAGCCAGCTGTATCAGGATATGCTAACAAACTCACGAAACTTATACACAGGTCCTTAGGCCCCCTAGAAAGAATTACTGACAATTACTTTTAAGTCTCCATCATCATTTGAGATTGTGAAGGAACAAAAGAGGCATTTCTGTATAAACGAATCACAGTATGGTTTGCAGGAGCCCTGATGACAGTGCTGTGGAAACCCCAGACTGCAAGGCTGGAAGTTTAACTCCCACTAGCGACTCCAAGGAGAAAGATAGGCTCCTTGACGATTTAAAGCCTCAGATATAAAGTTGGAATCAGCTGGATGGCATTGGGAGGCATGTATGTTTTTTAAGTGTGTGTTACACACACACACACAAAAATGTACTTTTCTCTGGTGGTAAGATATGCAGGTTTTTAAAAAATTGTCTTCTTCATGCTTTTAAATGTCTCCTTCGGTCTTCTAAAACCTTCAAAATGGCTACTGGGGAGGAGATGGGTGGTGGTGCTGGGAGCTGTGCCTGATTCTGTGAGGGCTGGCTGGTGCACAGGAAGCAGGTATTTGGTCATCCTCTGCCTGCCCTCAGGAAGCACCAGACCCTTCCTCCAGAGTTCCTCCCCTGACCCAGTCCCTCTCTCCTGAGAGGGAGGTCACCGGTCAGCAAGGGCAACCCCCAAACAAAAAACCCAAACCTACTCTTTCAGTGAGGTGATTTCAACTCACAGGGCGTGTGGGACTTCCAGGAATGCCGATCTCTCCAGGGACAGCCAGCTTCCTCTCTCTTCCAAAGAGGGGGGCCTGAGCCCCGGTGGCGTAGTGGTTGTGCGCGAGACTGCAGCCCACTGGGATGGAGGTTCAATTCCAGCAGTGGGGCTGGGCCTCCTACTCCCACCGCCGGAGAGCAGTGATGCCCCCCCCCCCAAAAAAAATATGAAAGAAAAAATACAAAGCCTTCCCAATAAAATCATTGAAACAAAAATACAAAGACTTACATAAAGGCTCATGTTTCCACCTCCAGTCATTTATTTGCTTTGCCTCTTTTTAGAGCGGAAGCAAAACCTGACCCCCAAGGCTAATGTCTCTCTCTGCTGCCCTGCCCCGCCTTCTCTTCTCCCACGAGACAGATGCCCCTCCCGTGTCATACTTGGTGCGACTTACCCTGGCTTTCACCAAACGTGTGGTATCGCCTTATGCCTTGCTTCTGTGAACCACCCGTGCTTTTGTGCTCCGTGCATCCGTTAGCGCCTGCACCCCTCCTTTCATAGCGATCGACCGTTCCAATCTCTCGGATTCATCCTTTGATTTTCTCCAGTTACTCGCGCTCAGCAGCTGTCTGTCCCAACCCGCGGGGAGGCCTGCCCGGTGCGCCGACAGCGGCTGCTGGGGCGCATGGTCATCTTGTCCAGACAGCCGGCCCGAGTCTACCCTGCAGGAGACGCTGCCGTGCGGCGGGAGGGGGGGGCACTAGCGGGTACAGGGGGGTCCGCGCAGGACGGCCACCTCCTCCCGCCCCTGAAGTCTGCCCAGCGCCTTTCCCTCCTCCCCGCCTCTGCCTCTGCGCCTCAGCCGCGACCACCTGGTACCGCCCTCCGGGGCCTCCCCCCCCTCGGCCCGACGGCCGGCGCGGCCGCTTTACCCGCAGGCGACGCCGGAAAGGACCCGGCCAAGGTCACCCGGCCGGCGCAGAGCTGATGGGCCCGGCCAGGGCGCGCTCCGCGGCCCGCAGCCCCTGCTTCCGCTTCCGTGGGGCCGAGCGCTCCCGGCGGCTCGTCTACCTTTTCGGGGCCTCTTTCGTCCGTGTGGTTTTTTTTTGTTTAAGTCCCCCGCTGGTCTCGGGGGTCGCAGGGTCCCGGAGAGGCGCCCGAAGCGGAAGCAGCGGGCTCCCGCGAGGCTGCGGGTTCGGGCCCCGCCGCCGGCCGGGTCGGAGCCGGGCGGTCTGGGAGGCGGGCGGCCGCAGGGGGCGGGGCCGGGGGCGGGGCCCAGCCCTCGGCGCACCCGCCCCTCGGCGCACCCGCCGCCGCCTCCCTCCACTGAGAGCTTCCACCGCTCGCTCGGCTGTCAGGCGCGGTGGCCAAGTGGTAAGGCGTCGGTCTCGTAAACCGAAGATCGCGGGTTCGAACCCCGTCCGTGCCTGGTGCCCGGGGCCGGGCCCTTTAACCGTGGGACAGTCGTTCCCTGGCTGGGGGGCGCCGGCCGCTACGCGGCGTCTTTTTAACTTTTCCAATCTCGATTTGGAGCGCTGCAAGGCCCGCCTAGCGCAGGCGCCGTTCCCAGGTTCCGCAGAAATTCGGAATCTGCTCTCGCGCGAGCCCGGGACCGGTTCGGTTCGTTTGCTCTAGTGGCAGCCGCAGCGCCGCCCTGGGCCTCCCGGTGTCGCCCACAGGAAGAAGCATAGACCTGGGGCGACCACCCGTGCTAGCAGAGGCGCTGCCAGCTGCAGGGACGCGTCTTCTAGGTGTGGTAGAAGGGCGCTGACCTGGTGTTTCTGGGTGCCCCTTGCCCCGTTTCCTGTGAGCTGTGCAGGCCGTGTGCCCGCCTGCCTCCTGGGAAGGCAGCCACGTTGTTCAGCTGGTGGCCGCTGATTGCTTCCGAGCCCTGTGTGCTGACCCAGGAATCTGGCTCCTAGATAGTGATTTAAGGATAGACCGCCCCGTTTTTATACGACTCTGCCAAGTGTGCCCATTCCAGGACTCTTTTTGACACAACCCAGGTAGCTGTCTTTCGCTTTTAAGTTGTGACACTCAGCAAAGAACAGAACTTAGAACCCCACCTCTCAGAGTACAAAGGTGGCCCAAGTTCACGTTCCCTGGAGGTGGTGGGGTTACCTGTAGGGCAGCAATCTGTGGTTTGGCAGTCTTAGTCGCCAGCTGCACTGCTCTGTGGGTCCCTGTGACGGTGGCAGTGGGTTTAGGTTGTTTTTAACTACAGTCATGTCTCAAGTCATGTCTTGATGGCCATGAGGAAATTTGGGTGGGTGGAAGGCCAGTGGAGTCTCGTAGGGGCCGCCTCTAGGGTTGTCAGAATCCAGGAGATAAACCCGGCCGGCCTCAGGGAAAGACGGATTGGAATACATGGAAGAAATGCTCTTGACCTTTGAAGAGAATGCTAAGCGAGGTCAGTGTCTCAGCAGAATTGTTACTGAAAGGCAAATCCCTTTCTGACAAGTGCCGTTGCCTACACGGATTTCTGTGATTAAGGGCTTGGAAGGGACGTGGTCTTCACTTTGGTCTCAGTCCTGAGGCCTGATGAGACCCTCAAAGGGCAAACTGTGGGTCTCTTAGACCAGGTGAAGCATAGAAACCCACCCCAAGGGAGGGGAGCCAGGTGCAAGTCCACATAAGATGGTCAAGGTGGGCTGAGCCCCGGTGGTGTAGTGGTGGTGCGCAGGACTGCGGCCCACTGGGACAGAGGTTCAATTCCAGCAGTGGGGCTGGGCCTCCTACTTCCACCACCGGAGAGCAGTGATGCCAAAAAAAAAAAAAAAAAAAAAGATGGTCAGGGTACAGAGAAGGTCAACCTACCGCATCGGGAGGGAAATTTGGGTTCCCGAAGTTGAAGGGCTGGAGGCAGAGGGCAAGGATGGATCCAGGCTCAAGATCCAGGAGGAGAGAGGAAAGTGGAGGTAGTTTTAGCACAAGCGGCCAGAGGAAGCCCAGAGAGAAAGATCTCAGCATGGGCTTGCAAGGTAGCAGTGATTGACACTGACGTCAGTCGCAGGGAAAGAGACCAGGGCCTACAAGCTCAGCCCTGGAGCCCAGTGCAACATGGGAACCCTGGTCTGGTGGAGTTCGGGCCAGAGCAGAAGGAACACTTCGGCTGGATTCCTGTGTGGGGCTTATTGCGGGGTCCCCTTCCCCATCGCCTGCATTCCCTGGACATCACTTTCCTTTCCTGCAAAATCCAGCACATTTCACACGAGCCCGAAATTCCCAGGTTCTCCTGCAGGGCCTGAATCATGGGAGAAGTGAGGGAGTTTCAAGTCACCCCACCCAGTGCTGCCAACGTGGTGAATCATAATAGCTCCTTTCACAGCTGGCCTGGTCTTGCAACCTTGGGAAGGTCTCCATGACCCTGGCTCCACCCCTCCCCCATCACCAGTCTCCATGAGCTAGAAGACCTCCCATTTGCTGCCCCCCTGCCCACCCCCAGTCTAGGCCAGAACAGGGGCCTCTGGTACTGCTGTTTGGAAGCCACGGAGGCAGACACAGTCATTTGTGGGCGGTGAAAACCTCCAGAATATTTGTTAAAATCTAAACCGCACTAGGTTGGGCCTCTCCCTGTGCAGGAATATTTTTTTTGGTTTGTTTTGTTTTTGTTTTTTTGTTTTGTTTTGTTTTTTGGCATCACTGCCCTCAGGTAGTGGGAGTAGGAGGCCCAGCCTTTGCTCCGTGGAGCTGGAATTGAACCTCCATCCCAGTGGGCCACAGTCCCGCGCACAACCACTACACCACCGGGGCGTAGAATCAGGGATTAAGCCCCGGTAGTGTAGTGGTTGAGTGCGGGACTGCGGCCCACTGGGCTGGTGGTTCAAATCCAGCAGCAGCTCTCTAGGAGCAAGGCTGGGCCTCCTACTCCCACCAGAGGGCGGTGATGCCCTCTCGCCCCCCCCCCCCAAAAAAAAAAAATAAAAGTAGAATCGGGCAAGTTCCATACATTGTGTCTCATGCTACCTATTCCGACCCGAGAGTCCAGACTAGAGATGGAGCCGTACTTTTAAAAACATCTTTTCACGGTGAAAGAAAGCGCAGATTCAAGCCTCACAGATCAATGGAATGACTTCACAGCTTAGGGAGGGGACCAGAAACCAGGTCGGAGAACTTTGCCTGAAGTCCTTCCCCCTGCTGCTCCTAATGACGCCCGAGCCCCCGCTTGTGGAACCTTCCCCGACTTGGACAGAACTCATTCCCCTGCATTTTTAAGGCCTGGTAATCTTCCAAAGAGCAGCACGTGAGGACACCATGGGTCAAAGAGGTCAGACCCGGCTGTTGGCTGGTCCACCAGATCCCCACACGGGTGGACTCGAGGGACGCTAGCAACAGCTTAATGTGTGTGTGTATGTATATATATATATATATATATATATATATATTAGCTGAAACATCTTTTAAACTTTTATCATTGTTATCGTCATCATTATCCATAAGGAGCGGTGTTGGCATAATGGAGCTGCCACCCACAAGGTCAACGGTTCGAAACCACCAGACACTCTTCAGGAGAAAGATGAGGCTGCTTACACTTGTAAAGAGTCTTGAAGTCTCAGCTATCCACAGGGGCACTTCCACTCTGTCCTTGTAAGGGTGCCGTGAGTCAGAATTGATTCGATGGCAGTGAGGGTTTTTTGGATTTTTTTTCTCTTCTGTTTTTTTTTTTTTTTAATTAATAGGGTTCTTTGCTTTCCCTTTCTTCTCCACACAGTGTATGTCTGTCTAGAACCCAGATCTCTAGACTTGCGGAGCCTCCCACCGTCTAGATACTGCTGACTGCCAACTTTGGGTACCGTCCAACCAGGCCCTCTGTCCTTGGTATTGTCTGCAAATTAGCCAATCCAGAGACTGGCTCAGAGTACAGTTCAAAGCCTTAGGTAATGAATCACCTACTTTCTCCCTGGCCTCCCACCGAGGCTGCGGGCCTCTCACTCAGGTCTGTCGTTCCACCTGGTGACCAGCGCTGCCACACGCAGGAGACTCGGGAAGTCTTCTGTGAGGACGTGACTTCTTGGGGTTCTCAGAGCAGCCTGCGTACCGTCTGCTCTCACTCGGTCATCGTCCACACTGCAGTATCGCGATCTCTGCCCCAAGCAAGCAGAGGGGCTCGTCTGCGCCCTGCTGCCCCTTGAAGCCGCCAGGAAAAGGTGGCTTCAGAAAAAGAAACAAAGACTCATTCTCTACGGATGGTTTTATAGCAAACCCTGAAGGCGGAGGCCAAACGTTATATGGGGTGATCTAACAGAATAATGGACAGGAAAGAAAGCAAGGGCCCAGCCCTCTCACTGGCAGACCTAGACAAGGGCGCAGCAAGGAAGGGGAAAGTGTCTTTCTCTATCCCACTACCCAGAAAGTTCCATCTTGACCACACAGACTGAGCTCTGCCCAGGATGGGCACAGAGCCGGTGGAAGAGACCTCTCCCTCTGAACGGGACCCAGCCCCAGGAGACGGCCTCTCGTGTTCAGTCTGGGAGCAGGGTACTCCACCTGTCTCATATTCATTCCTAATCCATAGGAGAGGAAATCATGACCCAGTCCTGTCATCTGACTATGATATTCAGCTTTGGGCCCGAGGAGGGATACAGGCACACTGTCCTGGGTTGGCTTTCCCAAGAGGCCCTCTGACGTGGCATTTCATTGATCCCACCTCAGGAAGGAAGGGATGTTGGTGGGAGCTGGGGGGAGACGCCCCTCTCCCAGCACTCATTGGGTGTGACTGCTTGGGAAGGGATCTGCCTGCACTCAGGGCTCTCTCCTCCTGAGGCAGTCCCTAAAGAGACGGGAATGGACGGAGGTCTTGGACAGCACCCCCAGCAGCTGGGGGTGACCTCACACACCAAGGGGAGGTAATGACATGATTTAACTTAGTCATAGAAGGTGAGCGCCGGCCAGGAGAAGACTCGAGGCTGTGGTCAAAGGCTTCACCCAGGATTGCAATGCTTTCCAGCTATTTAACCTGCCTTCAGGAGGCCCTGGGTGTTCATTGCTCCATGCAGGGCAGAAGAAAGGGCTGGCGATCGCCTGCAGGAAGATCACAGCATTGCAAACCCGTGGAGCATAGTTGTACTCAGACACACGTAGGTGGGGTGGGGAGGGGGTAGGGAGGTGAGTCAGAAATGACTGGAGGGCAACTGGAGTCTTGGTTTGCCTTTTCGACCCTCCTGGGTACTCTCGGAAGAACCCTGGTGGCATCGCAGTTACAAGCTGGCCTGGTAACTGCAAGGTTAGTCTTTCAAAACTACCAGCTGCTCCTGGGGACAAAGACGAGGAAAGGGTTTCTCTTTCTAAGGAGATGCCATCTCAAAACCCCACAGGGGCAGCTCTGTCCCGTCCCACAGAAAGGGCTGCTATGGGTGGGTGGGTTTGGTATCATGGAAAGCCTTTGGGAGACTCCTGAGCAGGCAGGCGTGAGTGACAGCTGGGAGCCTGTGTCAGGAGGGATCATTTCAGACCTCCCTTTCTCTTGGCGTGCCTGCAATGCTCAGCTCCCCTCCTTAAGTCACCTTCAGAGATTGTAGCTGGAGCAGAGAGTTTCAGGCCACTCGTCCTTCCCTTGCCCCCTCCAGTCCAGCGACACTGAACTGATGGATGGCCTTGGCATTGCTACGGTCATCGTTACCCTTGGAGAGAGTTGGTTCCTGTGTCAGGAATGAACCCTCTGCTGTTCCCTCAGGGCAGGCTTAGCTTTTCTCGCAAGGGCCCTGGGAGATACAGGGGACTTTAATTTTATTTTTTATAACGCTTTTACCGAATATCTTACTCATTCCAACATATCCATTCATATACAGTTCTGTTGGTCAATTATACAATCGGTGGGATTATACAATCATCCGTGCTATCAACTCCCTAAAGGAATTTTTTAATGTGGCCTGAAGGAATGAAGGAAATCAATGTTTGGAGAGCACAACCTTCTCTTCCTACGGCTGCAGAAAGCTAGTCGAGCTGGGAGAAGTCAGAGAAACCCACCTGACACGCGCCCAACGGCCTCTGTCTTCCTGATGGGTCTGGGTCGGATGGTGGAAGAGACGATTGGGAGCCAGTGGGGAGAGGATCAGCCTGCAAAAGCAGGAAGGAGGCTGTCACCACCAGCAAGAGAGGGCAAGCAGGAGTAGAGCAGGCCTTGTAGACTCAGAGATCCCTGCACTGTGAACCTCCTTGATCCAGAAGGTAGCTCTGACACCCAACAAGACTCAGAAGGAGAAGCAACGGTGGAACCAGGAGCCAGAGAGCGCGATGGATACCCCAGCCCAGAGAACCGCGTGCTGGCTTGTGGAGTGGAGTGTCTGCCTCTGGGCACTTTACTGAGGCAGCTGGGTTTGCTGACCCACCAAGCTGAAGCTGAGTGCCTTCAAGTTGAGGCTCATGCTGGAATAGTATGCCCTTTGGGCGTGTATTGGCAGCTCTGAAAAAAAGAGCTTTGTACCCTGCCTGATCAAGGCAGAGGCCAGCCAAGAGGCTGAAAGTCGGAGAGAGGCCTGTCTGCGGGCACTGCAGAAAAGAAACTGTCCTGACTGAACTGTCGCCTGGCAGATTCTCTGAGTAGCCCCGTGACCATGGGTGCCATCGGTGAATTCTGTGTGGCCATTACAATGGAGTATCGAACTCAGTGCAGAAGAAGAGTGCAGCAGAGACAGCACAAACCAAGCCCATTGCTGTCAAGTGGATTATTCAGATTCATGGCCACCCCACGTGTGTCAGGGCTGCCTCATGTGTTCGTCTTAAACCACTTTGCAATGTTAGGTAGCGGGAAAGGGATTTGTTCTGCTCCATGCTTAAAGGCTCCTACAGGAGGTTGGGAGCCAAGGAGACTAAGGGGCTGGGGGCATGCGCCAATTCAAGCCCAAGCCAGATGAGCAGCAGTATACCTGGGTTGGCCCAGACGAGGCCAGGGGGGCTTAATTCAGCCAATGGGGTCAACTAGTACTGTCGAACACACCTCCCAGCCGAAGGCCCTAAATGCGGAACCTGGAAACCACCATTTTAGAAGCTGCAGCGCTGTGTTGTCTCCTGTGTGTGTTTTTTTCCTTGATTAAAAAATAATAATAATAGGGCTGAGCCCCGGTGGCGTAGTGGTTGTGCGCGGGACGGCGGCCCACTGGGATGGAGGTTCAATTCCGGCTCCCAGGAGCAAAGGCTGGGCCTCCTACTCCTACCACTTGAGGGCAGTGATGCCTAAAAAATAAAAATAAAAAATAAAGAAATTAAATAATAATAATAATAAACTAAGCTTTTACTGTCTCTGAACCACCTGCTCTGTCCAGGATCCTGAGTTCCGGGATCTCTGAGGACACCAGGCTGGTGACCCATCCCAAGGGATGCAGGCTCTGAGCCCACCTGAGATTCCCAACCCCCCTCGACAGACCTTCAGCGTGTCAAACCATTAGGCTTCTGCATGAATTCTTTCTCATGTAAAGTCAAGAACCGAGGTATTTCCCCCCTGAGCAACCTAACACAGCCAGTTGGAGGATGACGAGAATAATGTATATAGAACACACCAAGAGTTGACAAGGATATCCTCTAGAGGGCTTTCAAGATGTGACCACTCAGAATTGGACCACCAGGCCTGCCTTCCAGGTGACTGGGGGTAGATTAGAACGGCCCACCTTTCTGGG
>PVJH01041456.1:0-14947 GCA_004026705.1 Nesogale talazaci | reverse complement strand
ACCCAATTCACCTGTGCATTTATCATTTTCTATTATTAATATAGTTAATTCTAGAATTTATTACGTGTATGGGCTTGAGTGAAAGCTGATCTCTTTCCAAATGTTCTACTTTTCAAGAAATTGTTCCCATCATAATACATAAACCTTTTACATATGAGAATAAACAAAAAGTACTGTTCCAAAACCATTGAAACCTATATTAAACAAAAACACCAAAGTGTGAAGCTATCATTTCTCAACTTAGCCTTTTATCTTGGCCTATATAATACTGAAGGTGGTGTTCCCATCTCTCTAACCCTTACTTGAAGAATTCTGTGCATTTCATTCAGACCAAGTCAAAAGGCAGTTTTAGCAGTCTAGCGCAACTCACAAAGATGTCTGAAAAGGACTTACCCTGTGTACCTCTGGGGCTGCAAATTCCACTTTAAGTCTGTTTAATCTCATTCAAGAACCACACTAATGAGTGTTGTTTCATAGCATATTTTAAAAGTGTAATGGAATAGCATTTTTCTTTATTCTCGACTCTAAATATTCTTGTCTTATTGCAAACAATATTGACATTGTTTTGATCAGTTAGGAGAAAATTTTGAAGAATGTACAATTCAATTAATATCAATTCTTTACTAACTTAATATTGGATTTTCTGTGGAGAATCATGATATAGCTTCTATTTAATTATTGGCTCTCTCTTCTCTCTCAAAGAATTATGAAGCTTATTGATTCTTTTCCTGTTGTTTTTCTTATAAACAATTTATTTGCAACTATTGTTAACTAGTATATAGAATGCTATTTTAAAAATTTGGGCTGAGTCTCGGTGGCATAGTGGTTGTGTGCAGCAGGACTGTGCCCCACTGGGCTGGCAGTTCAAATCCAGCAGCAGCTCTTCAGGAGCAAGGCTGGGCCTCCTACTCCCACCAGAAGACAGTGATGCCCCAAATAAATAAATAATAAATAAATATGTCCCATGAGACACTACTAAAACAAACTTTATACTTTTGTCTAACTGTAGAAATATTTGTCTTTTTAGAGTATTGTGAGACAAATATTTGGAGTATTATAATATTCTAAAAATTTGAGTAAAGTAGTAAGAAATTTTTTCTCATAACTTACAATTACCTGCTGGTCAGAGGAAATAGACTCCAATGCCTTCTGAATGACACGGCACCCATACATCTGCAGGGCCAACGGCAGAACATGGCCACGAATACGAGTAGCCAGGGCTAACTTTTGATCCAGACTCCCAAACTAGCAGAAAGGAAAATAGTATTAATAAAGACTGACCACAATTCACTTAGATTGAGGAGTAAGAAAACTATTAACACAGTGAGTTTATTTTGAAAGTTATCACATTTAGTAATCTGAGTGAGGGTAAGACCAGGTGAAGGGATCATTTTAAGTCACACTAGTTAAAATGCTATAATGATCTTCAATACGACTGTAATAAAATATATTTTTAAACTTATACACACACACACACACACTTTCCACCTCAGAGAAATTTGCTGTTAACATATGAACTTGTTAGGTCTAAATATAGACCCCTAAAATTTCCTCATCCAGTTAATTCTCAACCATATTCTGGCACAATAATGGAGGGACTTATCATGTGAAGTCAAACTACAACATAAATCATTGGTACCCAGGGGCTCAGCCCCGGTGGTGTAGTGGTTGTGCGTGGCGGGACGGCAGCTGACTGGGTTGAAGGTTCAAATCCAGCAGCAAGGCTGGGCCTCCTACTTCCACCACCAGAGGGCAGTGATACCCCCAAACCAAAAATCAAACAAACAAAAAATCATAGGCACCCAAATTTAATTGGTCTACCATGCCTTAAAAAAAAAAAAAAAAAAAAAATCAGCACCCACCCCCCCACCCCCAATGAAAACTTTTAAGATACAGTTTATAATCCTGGATAAGGTGCTGGTATCTGCTTCGGCAGCTCCTCTAGATCATTTCAGTACCCTCAGGGGATGGGTATTGTACACTTATAAGAAACATTGATGGCTGAGCCCCGGTGGCCTAGTGGTTGTGTGTGGGACTGTGGCCTACTGGGTTAGAGGTTCAAATCCAGCAGCAAGGCTGGGCCTCCTACTCCCACCACCAGAGGGTAGTGATGCCCGCCCCCCCCCCCAAAAAAAAACACAAACATTGACATAAATGCTTGGTCATACAGCAAAACATTAGACAATTTTACACTAAAAACACAGCTAAGGGTACAAATAAAGACCAAAATATTCTTTATTTGATTCACCTTAAACTTAACTTTGAGTTAATAATGTTGTATTATTTACATTTTATATTTTCAAGTATTACTCAGGTCTAACATAACACGTCTTATTAAAAATATCCACATATCACACAATTCAATAGTTGACTCATTTCCCAAGAATTTTAAAATCATTGCCACAGTTTTAGAATATTTTTTCCTTCGTCTTACTCATTGTTAGTAGTTATTATTTTAATTATGACATAATAGACACTACAAAACATTCTCCAATTCAACAACTTTTACAAGCATAATTCAGTACCATAGATTACACTCTCCGTGCTGTGCAACCATTGTTCATATCCCTTTTTCAAGCTATTTTCAAAGCATGTAATTATACAGTTGACTATAGATATGAATGCATTCTTACCTCAAAAAACTTCTGTATAACATAGTTGCCAAAAACATCTGTCATTAATTGATAAGCTGCTTGTAGAATTTCATTAAATACCATCTGTCGTTCAGCTGGAGTAGCTCTCTCTAGCTTTTGTTGTATGAATCTATGTGAGGAAAAAATTTAAACATATTATTAAGTTGAAAATAAGCTTCCACAAAGTTTGTCTGAGCGGCCCCCACTGACACCGATACCTACAAAATACTTTCAAAACTAGTATTACACTCCTTAGGACAGCCAATGTTAAAAAGGACAAGTATGATACCTTTCTTATCACAGCAATCACCAGTTTCTGTTACGTCAGCGCCACAGAGGTGGTTCTGCCTCCCAGTGAGGATAGGTACACAACACTGGCCAGTGCAACACTACTTTCACCGTAGTCACACCCACACCACGACAGCACCCGTGGTGTTGAGGCTCTGCCTCTTTTTCTCAGTTTCTTATGATTCATAGTTGACTACCTTTGAATAGTCAATAAAACACAAGTGAACAGCTCTCTGCTTTCAGCTTTCAACCTAGATCCATCTGACATTAGTAATGAGATCCTTCATTCCATGTTTTCTTTTGAATCTTCCTTCAGTAGCCAGAATTCAGTCAATGTCCTGATGCAACCACTTCTCGGTTACCTTCAGCAAAATTTTACTTGTGTGTGATATTAATGATACTGTGTTCGGTCAATTCCAACTTTCTGTTGAATCATCTTTCTTGGAATGGGGACAAAAAGGGATCTCTTCCAGCTGGCTGGCCAGGTCGCAGTTTTCAAAATATCTTGGTAGGGATGAGTAAACACCACCAGTGACTTATCTACTGTATACACTCGAGTATACGCCGAGTTTTCCAGCACACTCTTAATGCAGATTTTGTGGTAAAATTAAGTGCCCCGGCTATATTCCGCATGGCTTATACAATATATGTTGAAGCATCTCATTTGGTAATCTGTCAATTTTTGGAGCCTTGTTCTTTTCACCAATGCCTTCAGCACAGCTTGGACTTTATTTATTCTTCAATACACTGGTCCTAGCAATGAAGAAATCAGCCAATATGTTTTTGCTACAAATAACTGTATTCCTCTCATCCTCTTCAAGGCACCTGACACTGGAATTGTTTTCTACAGCTCAGTTTGAGAAATGCTGAGCATGTCCTTCCCTTTTGGTTTTCAAACCCAAATTCTTTGCATGGTTCATGGTAAAATTTTAACTTTCTCAAGTTGCTCTTTGAAATTTTCAGTTCTTTATACTTCATTACTTCTCCCATTAAGAAGAAATTCCAAAGTCTCTTGAGACATTTATTTTGATGTCTTATTTCTCTTTTCATGTGGGAGGATCCTTGATTCATTCCCCAAACTCAACTATCTTGAGTCATTCATGTTCAAAGTGGTGAACCTACTCTTGAAATAGTCTCTAAATTTAGCTGTGAAATACACAAAAATGACTTTGGCTACTTAGACTGACAACATCAGGGGCACTGAGCTAACAACTGAGTTTACTATCTACACTATAATCAAAGATGAAAAAGTACAAAGCTACTAATTTTTTTTTTTTTTTTGGCAACACTGTCCTGGTGGGAGTAGGAAGCCCAGCCTTGCTCCTGGAGAGCTGCTGCTGGATTTGAACTGTCAACCTTGTGGGCCGCAGTCCCGCACACAACCACAATGGCACCAGGGCTCAGCCTCTAATTTATTTTTAATAACATGCAAAACATTAATAAATATTTATAAAATGTGAACAAACTCTTAGGAGTAAAATCAACTATTACTGAATTCTTTTTTTTTTTTCTTTTTGTGGGCGTCACTGCCCTCTGGTGGTCGTGGGAGCTACCAAGCGCTGCTCCTGAGAGGCACCCCGCTGGATTTGAACCGCCAAGCCCTCGGGCTGCAGTCCTGCACTCAACCACTTACGCCACTGGGGCTCAGCCCAACTACTGAATTCTTAAGAGAGCTGTTTGCGTATTACTTCTTGAAGCCCCTTGTTATTGCTACTCTCAAGGAACTTTCAATTAGATAAAATCAAAGCATGTAACTTATTGGAAACTTTTTAGTAAAACCTCAAGTGTACCTTAAAATAAACATAATAATAATTTATACATTATCAAGGATTCATGAGGGAGGGTGGGTGGGGGAGGAAAAACGAGGAGCCAATATCAAGGGCTCAAGTAGAAAGAAATTGTTTTTAAAAGAATGATGGCAACATACGTACGAATGTGCTTGACATAACGGGTGTATGGATTGTTATAAGAGCGTTAAGAGATCCGAATAAAATGACTTATAAAAATAAATAAAACAGCCACCAATAAAATGATTTAAGATAAATAAAATTAGTCTTTTACATTTAATTGCTAAATATATTTTTCACATCACTGGGTTCTCTTTACTCTTCTTTTTTTTGTTTTTGGGCATCACTGCTTTCCGGTGGTGGGAGTAGGAGGCCCAGCCCCACTTGCTGGAATTGTGGGCCGCAGTCCCGCGCACAACCACTACGCCACCGAGGCTCAGCCCCTCTCTTTACTCTTCTGATGAGCATAAATATTGCATTTTTAGAAAGATAAAAGCTATTTGCTTCCATAAAGGTTTACGTCCTTGGAAAACCTAAAGTCACTGCACGGGAATAAACTCAATGACAGTGAGTTTTCCTTTCTAATTTTTTGGAGAATGTTCACATGCATGTATCTAGTATTACATTCTAATATGTTTAATGTACAAAAAGCAACAAAACCCAAACACTTTAACTTTGCTGTACACTAGTTTCTTGTTTTAATCATTTTACTGGGGGCTCATACAACTCTAGTTTTTAAAGTCAAGTTATATATTAGCAACATTTAAGTCCAAAAAGTCAATTTAGAGCATAATCTTCAAAGAAGTAAATTAATTCAGATAGTATATCCAAATAATCCAATAATAAACATCACTATATTTTCATTATTAAAATACACATGATATAAAACTGGGAAGTCATTTTAAAAAACACCATTTTAACAGTCCATCCTGGTAGGAAAAAAATTTAACCACATTGATTAAAAAAAAAGTTCTCAACATTTATGTAGAGTAGCTAATTATAGTCAAGTTACACAGTAACAAAGGTAGTAATTTTCCTAGCAAATTACCATCACCTACCTAGAACCATGCTGGTCTTGAGAAAACTCAATAATGTGTCCAATCAAATCTCTAAGTTGTAGGTTTGGGAAGCGGTTGTTTCTGAAATCTTCCAATAATCTACTTCGGCCAGAAGGCATAATATCGGACCTATTATATCGAAGTCGAGAAGGAGGAAAGAGCTGGCTGCTGGAACTAAATAGACTGGAAGTGCTTGAAGCACTTCGGTATTTTGCTTCTGCTCCAGGTGCTGCGGAGATATAGCGCCCACTACCATTTGTTAGTCCGCCTACAACAAAGCAGTGGTGTTAGCATTTTTGTCAGTTAGAATTTCACAAATAAAAGTTACTTAAGCTATTAATAAGTCTTTACAAAGTACAATTTTTAAGACATTGTTAAAATTGGAGTGAGAAAAATCTTACATATTATGTATCTTAATGTGTATATATGAATCTGAAAAGATGAGAAACACTAACCTATAATTGTCCATAGCACTTTGTCTAAAATGTATGACACGAGCTAGTATGCTCTAATATCAATAGCAGAATACTAAAACCACCATAACTTTCAGTTATATTAAGCAAGTTAAAAATAACTAGATAACACACTTTAAGACACTGAAATGGTTTGGAATTTATTTGCAGTGAAAATATAACATCTAATGATAACTGTATTTTTTAAAATACATAATACATTAATTCATTATATACATCTATATAAAAACTATTTGACTACTCCAACAATCCACTGATTAATTCCTGTACCAAAAGAAAACCAACCCCCTTCAATATCATATAGATCATCTAAATCAGCCTAATTAGAAAATTACTCATAACAAATATTAAAGACATTAACATTAAATATTTTAATAGTAAGAAACGAATCATAATTTGTGAGAAATGAATAAAAAGCTTAATTAACTTCTATCTATTCCAAATAAGAAAAAATATGGGCAGTCAGTAGACACAAAAGTAAATAAACAGGAAGTTGTTTTAACTAAGAAAGATGGTTTAAAAGTACTTGACAGTGTCCTTTTAAAAAAGAAAATGTTAAAAAAATAAACTGTAGACTTGATAATTCAGATAAACAAAATCCACCATTACATTTATGCTAAAAGATACCAACTCTATGTAGAGTAGTGCTATATATTCAAATCCAGACCACAGAGTTTAGAAGAGTCCAAGGACACACTGTCAGTGCAAAGTACTAACACAGCATTAACAGTCAAGAGGAGCTCCAGTTGTAATTGTGTTGGTCAAAATTGATTAGAACAGTCCTCATTTATTTTCTATCGTCACTGTCCTAGCTTTTTTTTCTTAAATGAACTTTGATAAAATATACATTTTATATTAATTTATTTGAATTCTCTTCATAAAATTATATCTATCCATATACTAGATTTCCAATACCTCCAACCCTGTGAGATAACTAAGTGTTCATAAATATTAAATATTTCATGTAGCACCAACTGCCTTAGGCACAATTCTAGAATTTCCTCCTTAATAGTATATAATTTACAATTCATTTTACATATCAAAACCACATTTTACCCAGTTCTAGGTAACTGAGAGCCCACTCAGGACATACAAAAAGTAAAATATAACACAATTTTTCCGTGCTGTGATAAAGTGTTCTATTATCAATTCTTTCAGTCTATTACTGTTTCTGATGGTATTGTTCCAACCAATTGTTTGCAACTGATAACTAGCCTACACAATGATTCAGATTGCTTTAATAAACACAAAGGGACTACAAAAAAGTCATTGAAAAATTCCATTATTGCTAATTTTCTCACAAACTTTTTAAAGCCCCTTCATTATTAGATCTTTACCAAACATTACACCAGGTTTTTAGTTAGCATCCTTTGTAACTTGGTTGGGGGTATTCTGCTTACCATTCCAATGTTTTTAGATGTAACAATTAATTATACTTTTCCCTTAATAGGTAAAAATAATAGGAGTGCCATTTTATGCTAAAAGCCCTAGCATCCTGCTAGCATACATCTTTAAGTTCTTCAACCTCAACTTCAGTCATTATCCCAAACTAGTATCTCACATACTAGTATCTCACATTCCTGGTACTAATCGAACTGTTCTCCTCCTGTTCTCTCCATTCTCATGATTATCTCTGTGCCATTGCTCATCAGGAACAAAAGATCTCATTCCCCCCATTATTCTTTGTTTGTTTGTTGGGGGGGGGGCATTACTGCCCTCTGGTGGTCGTAGCAGCTACCCAGCCTTGCTCCTGGAGAGCTGCCACTGGATTTGAACTGCCAAGCTCTCGTGGGCCGCAGTCCTGTACTCAACCACTACGCCACCAGGGCTCAGGCCGCTCTCCATTCTTCTTCTTTTTTTGGGGGGGGCATCACTGCTCTCCGGCGGTGGGAGTAGGAGGCCCAGCCCCACTGCTGGAATTGAACCTCCGTTCCAGTGGGCCGCAGTCCCGCTCACAACCACTACGCCACCAGGGCTCAGCCCTCTCCATTATTCTTAAAACACTTCAAATTTTTCAACACCAAATAAAAAATATGTACAAGGTCTAGGAAATTATCACAGCCATTCTACTTGGTATCATTCAGGTGGTCTGAGGTCCTACCAATCTCCAAACAGGACATCTCTTCACACAACACACACACACACACACACAGACACACACACACTATTAGGAATTAAAATTCTAAACGTAAGCTTTGCATGACAATTTTCGATGTCTAATAATAGTCAACTGTCTTGAACTTTTGGGATTTCAGCTATAGAAGACTAATTATAATTCATTTATAAAATGAAAAAATTAAACTGATTTAGGGCAAGATTTGCTGTTATACAAGTTAATCATCATTAACATTTATAATACATCCAGCATTTTAAAATTTGGCTGCCTATGGGCTGAGCCCCAGTGGTGTAGTGGTTGAGTGTGTGACTGCGGCCCACAGGCTTGGCGATTCAAATCCAGCAGCAGCTCTCCAGGAGCAAGGCTGGGTAGCTCCTACGACCACCAGAGGGCAGTGATGACCCCGCGCCTGCCCCCCCCCCCAAAAAAAAAAGGAAAAAAATTGGCTGCCTAAACACTAAAAGCTGGTTACTTAAGGCCTGTTTTAGGATTGAGGGACACTCCACAAGTCAAATGGCTTACACTCAAAAAACATGTCAAAAAAGGTTCAAATCATAAAAGACAAAGACAAAGTTGAAGAATAAAGAAGAGTAGAAAGTCCTGACACATAGTGTGATCCTTAATTTAACCCTAGATCCTCAAAATCAATCTATATATCTTTTTCTTTTTATATAAAAATCCATGAGACAACTAGCAAAGTTTGAATAGTCTGCTGCTTTGATCATAGTCTTGTATCAGTGATAATTTCCTGGCTTTGACAACAGCAGTCACACAAAACAGAGCCTACATTTCTGAAACATGCACTTCATCCTGTATTCAATTTCTTCTCAAACGGTTAAAAATAATAATGTGGGTGTATGTGTTTAAGATGGTAACGTGAGATTCTGAATTATGAGTAGTCTGAAATATTCTTGTGCTAATGGTCCAACTTTCCAATAGAATATCCCATTATTTCAAAATAAGTTAAAAATGAACACGCACAAAATCAAGTTATACATAGCCCTTATTGCTGCTGCACTCTAAAAACAGATGTGGATAGTTTCATTGCTCATTTTGAAATAGAACTTCCCAGTGAACACACAAACTCCAAGATCTTGCTAAAAAGGCATACAGAGAATTTCTAAAGAGCTTCCTAGTGATGCTAATGCTGCTAGAATTCTGAGCACACTTAAAATAGCAGGAGTAAAGAACTTACCAGATATATTCGAGTATAAGTTGACCTGAATTTAATTTTACCACAAAAGCACTTAATTTTACCACAAAAGCAACATTTAAGATGTGCTGGAATGCCTCGGCTTATATCCGAGTATATAAATTTTAGAATCAATGAAAATATGGTCACACATTGGTAATAATAAAAGCTCTAACTTTCTAAAACCAGCATCAAACAGACCTTTGACCTTAGTTCTGACATTTAATTTTAATCAGCTTTTATGTGTTTAACATAATCACTATCTAGCTATTTTAGATGTCCATCTAATAAGTGAATACTGATAGCTCTTACTATTTTCTAAATCCTGTGTCATAGTACACCCCCATGGCATAAAATTATTACTATGCTAAGAAAACTTCACATTAATAGTTTTGTCAATCTGTTAAAAAATACTGCTATAGGCAAAGTTTACAGTATGCCATTCTAACAGCTAGACGAGAAAAATACTCATCTTTCATTTGTGAGAAAACATACTTAGAAAGTCCAAATAACTAATTCAAGGAGTCAGAACTATTAAACTGAGAATTTTACTAATCACTGAAAAATTTTAGTTATATTCTACTAGAGTTCAGGAAAAGTGTTTTACATCAAACACCATTCTTAAATCTGGAATTACGTGAAAGCGGGAGAGATACAAACCACGTGAAACTGGATGTGAAAACAAAGTCTTACGGTGGTGTGGAATTCTCAACATCTGGTTCATCTAACACAGACACCGGTAAAGTTACTGGTACTTTGGAGACCAAATACAAGTGGTGTGAGTATGGTCTGACTTTCACAGAAAAATGGAACACTGATAACACTCTGGGGACAAAAATCGCAATTAAAGACCAGATTTGCTAAGTTTTTTTTTTTTTCTTTTCAGGCATCACTGCCCTCTGGTAGGAGTGGGAGGTCCAGTGTTGCTGCTGCTGGATTTGCACTGCCAAGCCAGTCGGCTGCAGTCCCACACTCAACCACTATGCTACCGGGGCTCAGCCCGATTTGCCAAGTTTTAAAGCTGACATTTGAGCTGAGCCCCGGGGGCGTAGTGGTTGTGCGTGGGACTGGAGCCCACTGGGATGGAGGTTCAATTCCAGCTCCACAGGAGTAAAGGCTGGGCCTCCTACTCCCACCGCCAGAGGGCAGTGATGCCCCCCCCCCAAAAAACAAAACAAAACAAAACAAAACAAAAAGTTGTCATTTGATACTACCTTCTCACCAAACACGAGAAAGAAAAGTGGTAAAATCAAGTCTTCCTACAAGCGGGAGTATATAAACCTTGGCTGTGATGTTGACTTTGATTTTGCTGGACCTGCAATCCATGGTTCAGCTGTCTTTGGCTATGAGGGCTGGCTTGCTGGTTATCAGATGACCCTTGACAGTGCCAAGTTAAAGCTAACAAGGAATAACTTTGCAGAGGGCTACAGGACTGGAGACTTCCAGCTACACACTAATATCAATGATGGGACAGATTTTGGAGGATCAATTTATCAAAAAGTATGTGAAGATCTTGACATGTCAATAAACTTGGCTTTTGTTTTGGAATTGCTGCTAAATATTAGGTGGATCCCACAGCTTCCATTTCTGCAAAAGTCAACAACTCTGGTTTAATTGGAGTGGGCTACACTCAGACCCTGAGGCCCAGTGTGAAGCTCACATTGTCTGCTCTGGTGGACGAGAAGAGCATTAATGCTGGAGGCCGCAAACTTGGGCTTGCCTTGGAGTTGGAGGCTTACTCCAGCGGAAGAGACCTCTGGGAATGGGTATCAGAAGAGTTGGCCTTAATATATTTCCATTGTGACCAGCAGGCTTTCCCTCACTACCCAACCCCACGTCACGCCACTCAAAGGTGATCAAAAAGCAAAGGATGATCTAAATAAGAGCTGTATTTTAAACATTGAGACAGTTACTTGTTAGTTGGTTTCTAGTTCACTTGGTTATCTAGTTACCAATGCTGCAGTCATGCAGTCATCTATACGTAATTTAAATGTATTTAACTGTTAAATGCGCTGTCCACCAATAATAGACCTTTATGAAAACTGAAAAAAAAAATGACTCAAATTCAATTACTCAAACATACTGAGATTAAAGGTGTGGAATAAAGTCTGCCATTTATACTCCTATCTAGTGGGGGAATGATGAATTAAGAAGTAATTCTATTACAACCTCCCACAAAAACCAAACTCACTGCCATCATGTCAATTCCAACTCATAATGACTATACAGGGCAGGGTGGAACTGCCCCATGGGTTTCCAAGACTGTAAAGAACTAGAAAGCCTACTCTTTCTTAAGAGTGGCTGGTGGTTTCGAATTACTAGCCTGGTGTTTAGCAGCTCTTACTTTAACCTAGACTGTGGTTAAAAAAAAATAAAGGGAAGATAATAATGTCAATAAAGAGGATAATAATTTTATAAAATGAAATTATTAAAGAAAGCGTAAGACAGGATGAGCCCCGGTGGTGCGGTGGTTATGCGCGGGACTGTGGCCCACTGGGATGGAGGTTCAATTCCAGCTCCACAGGAGCAAAGGCTGGGCTTCCTACTCCCACCACCAGAGGGCAGTGATGCCCCCAAAACAAAACAAAACAAAAAGACAGAAAAGAAAGCATAACACAATAGCTAAACAACATTACATTTTAACTGGTGATGTGGTTGTCTGTATTCACAAGACTACAAACATGAAGAGAGTAAGAAGACATGGTGTTTATTTTTCTCAACATGCATCTCATGCCAAGTTGGCATATAACAGTGGATGAGTAAACAGCTGAGTAAAAACTTTCATCTGGCATAAAAATTGTAAAAAGGAAGCTAATAAAATCACATGCAAAAGATAAGCAATAGCAACTTGTTTCGGTGACTAGAAATTAACGTAAAAGCACAGCAATAAAGAAGATCCTTAGCAAGTTATTTCTAACTTAAGAATTAGATTCTTTGATACAGTGAGACATTCACACCCCCATTTTTAAAAATCAAGTCACAAAAGAAGAAGTGATTTGCTATCATGTTTTTAAAAGTGCAAAGATGCTAAGCTTAGATGACTGAAAACTTTAGCCAGCCATCATCAAGTTGACTCCATGTATGTCAACGAAACTATAGTTCAGAGTTTTCAATAGGTGATTTCTCAGAAACAGATCGGCATGCCTTTCTTTCAAGTGCCCCAAGTAAATGAACTTTCAACCTCTTGAGTTAGCAGATAAAGGTACTAAATATTTTTATCACTCAGGAACTCTAAGGATGAGACAAAGAGTGTTTTCTTGTACACGAATAATTATTAGATGAAACTTAAAGCATCCTTTGAGAAGCAGTATGGATGGCATCCTGGAGTGAGCCAGAAGAGACCTGGGCTCAAATTTTTCTTTGCCCTTACTAAAATCATGATACTGAGCTATGAGGATAGAAGTTAAAGTTCTCCCAGCTCTTACTTTTACTGTTCTTATGCTCTGCCTTTGTTTTGTTTTTTGGGCATCACTGCCCTCTGGTGGTGGGAATAGGAGGCCCAGCCTTTGCTTCTGTAGAGCTGGAATTGAACCTCCATCCCAGTAGGCCCCAGTCCCTCACATAACCACTACACCACCAGGGCTCAGCCCCATGCTCTACTTTCAAAATGTGCATTTTATAAAACTTTGAAAACCCTGCGGGATTAAGTTAAATTAAAAGATCAGGCTTTTGGCTGAGCCCCGGTGGCGTAGTGGTTGTGCGCGGGACTGCGGCCTTCTGGGACGGAGGTTCAATTCCAGCAGTGGGGCTGGGCCTCCTACTCCCACCACCAAGAGCAGTGATGCCAAAAAAAAAAAAAATCAGGCTTTTCTATTTCATGCCTCATCTATTCGTGTATGTTTTTGAAATGTAAAAGATACAATGGTAACCAAGAGTTCAAGCCAGTGGGAAGAAAGCAGACAGGAAGAGCACACTAGTGAGATGATGTGGGACAAATTTAAAGACTCAGATGGAGTCTGTGATCTTTGAACAAAGTTGAATAAAATTACTCCTTTCCTTTCAGTTTTTCTCCATGTGGATGCTATTGGAAATTTCAGTGGGACAATCTTGTCTTTGTAACAACTATAAAAATGTTGGCCTCTGGCCTATGAGTATTTAATACCAATGAAATCCCCACAATCACTGTGATGAGCAAAATTGACTGCCACACACTTCCAATTTATTCACTTCCTTCTTGAAGCCCAAAATGCACCAAGTGATTCTGAACCATGATATCAGATCATAAAACATTTCTAGTCGTAAATCTGTGATGATCTTAATTGAATGGTGATCACCAGCCCCAATCCCAACTACAGGGACACCCTCCCCCCCACCCCCCAGAAGAATGCACTTCAGAGTACAGCACTAAAGCGACACCTCGGGGAGAGGGACACATCTGATTAGACCACACAGGAGCAAACAAAGAGGGAAGGAGAGCGTGGAACACATCCTGGCCCCTCTAGTCCCAAGGACAATATTGGGGCTTAAGAGCAGCCAATGCAGAGAGGACCATAGGGCTGGCCCCACCACAAGACACGACATCCCTCACTGACCCATAGCACTACATGGAACAACGCTCTAAACACAGTGCAGAACTTGTGCCCAATGTGACTCCACTATACACTAAGGGCCTGCAACAGAGCAAGGGGAGCAAAGCAATGAAGTCCTTGGGGAATACCAAAAGTAGACATTGGGGCCAGGATATGGCACATCATCAGACTCAACCAGAAAACACTCCTAAAAGTCAACAAACAGACCTGGAACTATTTATAGGCTTTTTTTTTTATCCTCATTTTTTGGGGGGCTGTTTTATTTTTGTTTTGTTTGCTTTGTGTTATTTTTGTGCTTATTACTGTCTCTGCATGTATATCTACATAAGATAGGTGGGATAAACAAACTGGAGGGGAAACAATGGACCGATGGTTCTGGGGGTACATGGGAGAGGGGTAGGCGGCAACAAATCCAGGGACAAGGGAATAAAAGGTGATCTCAAATCAATCGTTAGGAGGGCATAGGATGTCTGCTGGGTCTTAATCAAAGGGCAATATAGCTGAGAGGAATTACTGAAACTCAAATGAAGGCTGAACATGATAGTGGGACAAGAGGAAAGTAAAAGCAAATAGGGGAAAGAACTAGGAGGTAAAGGGCATTTATAGAGGTCTAAACACAGGCAAGTACATATGTAAATTTATTTATATACAACAATAGGGAAATAGATCTATGTGCACATACTTATGTTAAGTATTAAAGCAGCAGATGGACATTAGGCCTCTACTCAAGTACTTCCTCAACATAAGAACACTTTTTCCTAAAAAGCTAGCATTCTGTGATGTTCACCTTCCCGACATGATCACTGAAGACACAATGGGTGCATAAGCAAATGTAATAAAGACAGCTGATGGTGCTCGGCTATCAAAAGGT